>JASANF010012070.1:0-68233 GCA_030248245.1 Trissonchulus sp. WLG1_4 | reverse complement strand
AATTTTTTTCGGCCGGGCGATAAAAACCAAAGCGGGGACCCTTGTTGACAATTTCTTCCGGTTCGACCAAAAGGGGGGGGGGTCGCGACTCCCGCGACCACTCCCCTGGCTACGCCCTTGTGCCCATGTACAGGGTTAAATGCAGTTGGGGGGGGAATAGTGGACCTATTTTTTTGCGTAGAGCACCTTGGGGGAAGCATTTTTGCTTCAAGAACCCCTGTTTCATTTTTTGGATTTTCTGAGATGACCCCCCGAAATCTGAACCCTCAGTGAACGACGTTTTCGCAATTTTTTTTTCGAAAGCCCTTATTTTTCTCGTTCCAAACGTGCTTAAATAGAGTCAAAATATAGCAGGCGGGGAAAAAAACCCGCATTTTCATATTTCGTCATGTATCTCATAGACTATAAGTTTTCACGGGAAACCAAAAAAATCTGTCGTAGGCCTAACCTTGCTCTAAACGCTGGGACCGGTTTCATTTCGCTATCTCTTACGTCTTACCGTTTTCTGGCGGGAAGCCAAAAACTTGCCGGGGAAAAAACCCATTTGGGGGAAAAAACCCATGTGGGGGAAAAAACCCACCCCGTAAATCACCCAAAAAGTGTGTTAGCGGTAGTTTTTCAACGCTATGGCACGTATTAGGAGTAGTAGAGGCCCCTGATACCAAAACTATACGCAGATTTGCTATGGGGCCCCAGGGACACAAGTTTGAAAACTGCCCTTCGCAGCCCATTATAAAATTTTGAATTTTCAGATTTGAAAACAAAACACCTTAATTTCGCCTGAAAACGTTGAAAACAACTAAAAAGTTGCGATAACGCTTCAAATGCATGCAAAATTTGCACTTTACGGCTACTTTTTACGCCATCGACTCTCTGTGGGGGGTACCGTGAGTGGGTGTGACTGGTCGTGACGAGCATATTTTACTTTCATTCGGTTATTTTGCGTGTAAACAAGAGAAATTAATAGGTTGAAATTAAAAACATACAAAAAACTGGCAATAGTACCAGAAAATACTACTTTCCACCCCAATAGGACCTCAAAATGACAAAGTCCGACTGTTAGGCCAGTATTTCAGAATTCAATTTAGGGTTAGAGTCTTTTGGATTAGCTACTAGGTTTTTCGACATCACCAGACCATTTTCAAAAAGTGGGGTTTTTCCCCCACATGGGTTTTTTTTATCCCGTCTAATTTCGGTCATGCCCCCCCTCGCACGAAAGAAGGAGGGATCTGCCACTGCGGTCATCATGAATAGAGGAAGGATAGTCCTCTGTAAAACTGTTTTTACATTTGAGCTCGCATCTCTTAGTGCTGAGAAATGAGACTCCAAAGTTCACCTCCCTTGGAGCCATGTCGGGTCAAAAATGGGGGGGTCAAATTTTTGACTCATAAAAAATACCAGCGAGACCCCTTTTGGATACCGCTTACATACGTTTGCCTACAGGGACTGTACTATACGCTGGCAAATTTTTAGACCTGTACCACGTACCCAAGTTCCGGAACTGGGGTGGGTTTTTTCCCCCCAAAAAATTGGGTGGGTTTTTTTCCCCGCCTGCTATAATGTTTACAATTTTTTAGAACCATTACAAAGGCTCGTGGACCCCATTCCGTCAGAAAAATGGGCCAAATTTACGAGAAACGCCCAATTTTCGACCAAATTCAAACTTGGCCTTAATTTAGGCTTGGGCTTAGGCTTAGGGCTTAGGCTTAGTCTTAGGGCTTAGGCTTAGTATGGGGCTTAGGCTTAGGCTTAGTATCAGGCTTAGGCTTAGGCTTAGGTTCAGGCTTAGGTTTATATAGGTACTAAAAAATTTTCTGGAAAAATCCTGCCAGCTTAGCCTAGAGAATCCTGCCAGCTAAGCCTAGACGATGCCTTAAAACATCATAACGCACTCGAAACTATCCAAAACAAAGTTCATAGCCATTTTTGGCTTCAACATTTGGCCAACGTTCACTTCCCAAAACACTGAAAATCCCAATTTCAAGAGGTCATAGTTCAGAAAATACAAATTTGTGGATAGGGGTTTTATTACAAAAGATGCTTCCCTTGAGGTGCTCTGCTCCAAAAAAATAGGTCCATTCCCCCCCCCCCCCCAACTGCACTTGATCCCATGTATATACATGTATGTTCAGACCACAAGAAAACCACAATCGGAATTTTCTGCAATTCTTTCCCTATAACAAATTTTTTAGATGTTTTTTACCCTTTCCATTCACGTATGTAATTGTAACAGAATATATAATTGTTTCTCTCAAAACGTGTCTACTGCAAAAATATGCCCATTATGTTTCCACCTTCCCCCAAAAGTTCACTTGATCCAAAATCATTAAAACGATATAATGCAGCTGCGACTGCATGCACCGTCGTTTTTTTTGGTTCCTGATTTTTGAAATTGCACGCATGATATATCTAGTATTTTGGTTTAATTTTATTCAGTAATTGATTGAAATGCAAGCTCTTCAAGATTATGGCAGTGACGACGAAGAGAGCCCTAGCAGCTCTGGCGCAAGTGACCATTTCCTCCACCTCCAAAATCCCTCTACTTCAGCTGCTTCCACTGGTCTAGTTTTGCCCTCAATTAATGCAGCTCCGGCTGTCATTGTCGTGGTACGGAAATTTTTTGAACATCACATGAAATACAGGATTGATTGTAGATACGTAAATTGAGCTATATATATATATAATGTCTTGTAGGTATATAACCCCTTTCAAAGGCCTCGATTGAGTTATTATTGCAGAGTTTGAAGGTTAATTTGGTTAATCTTAGTTTTTGTGTATTATTGATCCAGTGAAGCATATCAGGGTTGGCGCGATAGCGCCCAACCCTAGAATAGGAAAATTTAGCACTATTGCGGATTTTTAGAATTTGAACTTTTTGTAGCTCATAATATAGAAGAGATTTTTACACGAAATTTTTTGTGTGTACTGTGTACACCCCTTGGCAATACCTAAGTGCTGGCAAAATTTCAGCCGGATCGGTCAAGTATTTTTTGAGATACCCCCGGGGACCCCACAAAATTCACGGACTTTCGCTCTTTTTTTTCCCAGAACTTTTCTCGCCGGTAGTTCATCCGAGCGACACCTTTTTTGGTTTTTCACATTTTGTATAGCCTGCAATAGACACGGAAAAAATGGTTTTGCTCGGGTGTTTCCGTGAGAGGCTGTGCTTGGAGGGGGGAAACCCCTTTTTTGGGGTCCAAAAAATGACCAAGTACGAAAATGTTTAGCACACTTTTTAAGAAGTTGCGCAAAACGGCCAGTCATGATCTTTTGCATGTGAGGTGGTACAGTAGTGGAATAGAAACTAACATGGGCTTTTTTTTAATTTCGGCCTATAAGCCTCAGGGCATGCCCATACCCCCCGTCACGTGTATTACGAAGGTTCGCTACGGGCAGTGGAGCTATCATGGTTATAGCTGAAGGTCTATCGTTTTGTATACGAATATAAACCCATATGCTGTGCATTCACTGGTATTATCACTTTCTTGCTCAGATATCGAATTGTCCCCTAGACGGTACCCCCCCTCTTGGCTGTATGTCATGTATGCGCGTACGTATCTTCACAGTAGAATAATTAGGTTTGCTGTTTGTTTTTCATGATAGTTCAAGTTTTTTCGTGTAATATGGATTGTGAACTTGCGAACATATCATATTAATACCCATTGCCCCACAGATTGCCCCCCCAGGGTGTTCCCAAAGGGGACTCGGGACCCTTTTGCATTTTTGGGGTCAAAAATTTTTTTTCAAGTTTATTCTCAAAAATTTGTCTCTAGGGGTAGTTTGGTGTCCTGAACACGAATCTGGGATTTATTTTTGTCTATACCCACTCTGGACACCCATGGCCCCCAGGGTGCCACCTAGGGGGTCACAATTGGTCAATTTTTTCGAATTTGAAATTTTGATGTCCATTTGGGTAATTTGACCCCCTGAACACGAATGCGAGGTTAATTTTTGTCTGTGACTCTCGTGAACTCTCCTACGACCCCCTCCTAGGGTACCCCCCACAACGGATCCAAGGGGTCAAGTTTAGAAAATTCGGATTTTGATGTTCATAGTTGTAATTTGACTCCCTGAACACGACTCTGAGGTCTATTTTTGGCTATGACGCTCGTCGACTCCCCTGCGACCCCACCACCTCCCTCAGAATACCCCCTCCCCGACACGTGTCCAAGGGGTAAAACTTTCAAAACTTGAATTTTGATGTCCCTGATTACGAATCCGTGATTATTTTTGTCTAGAACCTATATACCTGGATTGCAACACCCCCCGAACGGGAATCCAAGGGGTCAAATTTTACATACGTATTATATATACATGTATATACACATGTACACTTACGTACATATATACTACATTGGTCCGCTTCAGGCAGTGAAGCCGTCATAGCTATATGTAGTGATATGTTCTGTGCTTCGTTTCCACTACAGCGGAAAAAGAGAGTGGACTAGTAAAGAAAAATGCCCTTGTCGGGCGGCTCCTTGGGTAGAATAGGTGACTGTCTGTCTAAACAAAGCGGAAAAATACTTAGGTTGAGCTTGTAAAAGCATTGGTACAAGACTTTATTAACGAGAATATGCAATTCGTGTGAGCTCGTCAAAGTAGGTGGACTGGGGGGCAGGGGGGGGGGATAACTAATAAATAAAAATATCTGAAATATTGAATGCTTATGTCCGTTACTACTGTAATATTAATTTGAATAAATCATTCTGCTGCATTTTTGTGCTTTAATGTGCTATATAGTTAAATAAAAAGTGATTCTTACTTTTGGGTGTTTGATGGAATCCTTGCGCAATATTTATTAATATCCTAATGTTACACTATGTTATGGACGAAACCTTAGCTTATGTTTCAGGTAGTAAGCCTGCTGACTTCCAAGGTCGTGGGAAATTCCATACTGAACAGCTCAGAACGCGAAGTTGCGGTCCATGAGCCGTAGTTAGGTCGCAGTGCGTGAAAAATGGAATTCCAGTGTCCACATTAAGGGAATAGCTAAGTGGGGGGGGGAGGTCAAAAGTGGGGGGGGGGGCTAAAGGGGGGGGGGGCGAGAAAAGTGGGGGGGGCTGAAAAGTGAGGGGGGGCCCCCCCCCCCCCCCCCCCCGGGAAAAAAATGCCGGGGACTAGGTATACCTGTTGAGAATAGGAATATGATCTTCGTAGGGCAGGCACTGTTTTCCGCACCCTATTCGCGCGACCTTCAGCTAAATTATATCATGTGCAGGGTTGGCAGTCTCGGTCTCGGTCTCGGTCTCGGTCTCGTAAAAAAACCGAGACTAGGCTGGTCTCGGTCTCGGTCTCGGTCTCGGTCTCGGTGGTATAACCGAGACCTGCCATAGGGTGGTCTCGGTATTTCAGATGACAATTGAAGTTTTGAAAATTTTGCAAGATCACTAAGATTTTTTTGGAAAATCTTAAATTTCAAAAAAGACTGCGAGGCATGAAAAGGTAAACTGCTGCAGAAAGGGAATGTCACTGCACTGACAAATTTTAGCGAACTTCAAGTTTTAACTTGGTATTATAGACCGTCCCTAGTTTTATCAAGCTAGAGTTTCGAAACTAAGGTTTGAGCTAGAATGGGTTGCCTGACTTATCTGGAACCTTTCAACTTCAAGCATATATATGTTAAAAGTAAAATACTGACCATCATTTACCAGATAGTCCTAACTTCGTAGTTAATTTGTAATAAAAAAATGCTGGCTTCTGCAACTTTACCAAGCGCGAACTGAGCGTGCAGTTTAATTGAACTTTCTTGAGCGAGCCCCAACCTTTTACCGCATGTCAAAACATGAAGGATTTGAAAAAACCTAGGCACCAGAATCAAATAAATTTTTGGCTATAAGGTGGTTGGGGTTGAGGCAACAAGCCTTCCGGCCTTCCCCCACATATTTGAGTCAGCGGTAGAAACTCTTCTCTTCTGGTCCGTGATGGTGCCACTATTAGAACTTCTGATCGTAGCACGAGCACGGACGATTCTATGCTGGCACCGGAGTTAAACTGCAAAAGTGCCAACCTATGCAGTATGCACTACAAAATGCCTGTATTAAAACGCCCAAACGCCCTGCTAGGAATTGAGCGAAACTTCAAAAAAATATCCAAAAGTTGTCAGAATAGCGGGAAAGTGATCCTCTTCTCCGGTTGTCAATTACTCTCCTGCATCCGGTGCTTATAATGATGTTTCTCGCAACCTAATGGTCACTTTTATCATACTTAATCACTAATTTTTCACGTTTCAAAATACCTCAATTGTCTAAAATTGAAATTTTAAAAAAAGGTCTCCAAGGGCTGGTCTCGGTCTCGTAGGTCTCGTTTGGGTGGTCTCGGTTGCCTGGTCTCGGTCTCGGTCTCGGTCTCGGTCTCGGTTGCAAACCCGAGACTTGCCAACCCTGATCATGTGCTCATATAACATAGAGGAGTGATTTTGGCATAGAGGCATATAACAAAATCTATGTGATTTTGGAAAATTTTGAAAACTTCAAGTCTCATCTGAAATACCGAGACCACCCTATGGCAGGTCTCGGTTTTGCTACCGAGACCGAGACCAGCCTAGTCTCGGGTTTTTTACGAGACCGGGACCGAGACTGCCAACCCTTTGTGACCTTCAGGTTGAGTTTATATATTATCTATTTTAGAGTGAGCGAGACAAGCTCCCCATGATTGATCCGAAAACGAAGGAACTGTCTTATAATCCAAAATATGAACAGTTGTTTGCACCTCAGGTCAGCTGCTGCTTTTCTTGCTGTTGACCGAGAGCGACTTTGAGACATAACTTTATAAGTGACACATCGGGGTCAATGAGTTTTTTGTAATTTTTTTCAAATTTCCGAGAAGTGTTTTCAGTATGATTGTTTAAGTCTGTAGTAATGTTTTTAATATGTATATACGTATTCATTCATGCGGTATAACTTTTTGGGTCTCAGGAGCAGTAACACCGAAAATGAAGCTTTTCGTGATTTATATTCAAGTGATATTTTTGATGGCGCTAAATGAGCTGATTTGAGGTCGAATATTTAGTCACACGGACGGCCTGCGCTGCCGTAACATTAAACCTTCCAAAATAAGACGCTCGTTACTTTTTGCTCTGCCGTAGTTTTTTTCGTGTTTTATTGCATTTTTTGCTGTTTAGGTTGGCCCAGTGAATCCCTTCAAAACGCAACAACAGTTGGCTGATAAAAACACACTGTCTGGCTATGTTGAGCCGGCAGAAGTGAGCGATTTCCAGTTTGAGCTGCAAAGGCGCACATTTCTTAGTTACGGTATATAGTTTCTGTGTAATATGGGGAGCGGGCGAACTCCAACCCAAAGCCTGGGGGCCGGTGGGAGAAAAACTTGGGCAAAATTGAGTAAAAAATTTTTTGAGCACTTATTTCGAAAATGTTACAAAGTGTATATAAAGTAGTTTTAAATAATCCTCGGGCCGGAATTCGAAGTCGTCCCTCCACGTGAATGATGAATCACGGTCACATTGGTAATTATTATTCAGCTTTCGAACGAAATCCCTACATTTTAGGTTCCACTATATTAGACTTTGGCTCAGATAGGGCGTACCCAAGGGGCGGGGGGGTGGGAGGGATCTTTCAGGACTGTGTTTTCTGGGATGTACGCCACTGGACTGTTCAGTATAGGTTGACGGACGGTTATTTAACTCAGGCGTTTTGCGCAACTCTCAATATTTTTCCAGTTTTGTAAAATTTAAATTTCTGTTTCAGGATTTGCTGCAAATCCGTCCACTGACGAATCAGCATCTACTCAAGTGTTGACCGACGGTAGAACGGATAAAATTGACGAAGGTATATAGTTAACATGAGCCTCTCTGGGTGATGCTTTTTTATTATTGTTTTCAGTAAGGTTAGGTCGAGCTCATGTATGTAAACCATCACTATTGTCTTTTTTGCGTATATACATAATATGCCAATTGCCAACGTCTAAATAATATATACACAGCTCGGTCAGTAGCTATGCGTAGGGGCCCCGGAGGGAGAGAAGCTTAACTGTCGCACAGATTGTGTTGCCAATGTCTAAATAATATATACCTAATACATACCTATGATTTTTTTTCCTCTTTTTTTTCTTTTTTTCTCGGTCTGAAGTGTTGCATAGGGGCTCTGAGTCAAAGAAGCCAAATTGTCAGAGCAAAGATTGTGTTTCTTTGAACTGTCAGCTGATTAAATTTGTTGCTTTCAGGCAAATCGGTATTTGAGCAGTCTAAACAGAAACGAGAGAAACGGAAGCAGCACAAAAACATGGATTCGAGCGACATTGAGGGATACACCGGGCCGTGGGGAAAATACCTGGACGAGAAAGAAGTCGCAGCACCAGATGAGGTTGGTTTTTCCTTCCATTTTGTGAAAAAAATCACCCGGTTCAGTCAATTATCAAAAGCAGTGGCGAATCCAGTGGGGTTCAGACTTCAGTGGTGGCCGCTCCGTCCCAGCCCCTCCCATATTTTTGCCAAGTGAATCTGTACAGAAGATTCTCTCATGTGTTTTTTTTATAATTTGACTGAAAGATTTTTTGCTCTTCAAGAAATTTTTAAATTTCGGAAAAATGACAAAACATCTCACCTCCACAGAAATTTCTTGTTGGATCAGCGGCTGATCAATAATACTGTATAGCCGGGCCAGGGCGATGCATTTGCTATAAAAGTTGCAATTATTGTAAAGTGCTTAAAATAATTACTTGTCGTAAACTGATTCTTGGTGGTTAAGGAAACGATGGAACTCTTGGAAGAATATGCGAGAAAGAGGAAGAAATTGCAGAAAGTCTCCAAGGATGATACCACCGATGAGGAGAGCATATTGCATAGTAAGCTGGGTTTTTTCAGTAGTTTTTTTGCTTAGGGATGAGATTTGGGGGAAAGGGGTCAAAATATTTTTTGAAGTCGTGGTAAAATTTTGGTAGGTTGCAACGCCAAGACCCAACTAAAGCGTTTGCATATATTTTAATTCTTTTAATTCTAGTGTCATAGAATGCAGTGTGCACCGAGTACGTCGATAAAAGCGGATACAGCGAACTCGGCTTTTGCATAAAATTTGTGTTGATATTTTATAAAAACCGATTTATAAAAAAATAATCATTCGTAATTTTTTATAAAAAATATCTTGTTTCTAGTCAAAGATCCCTACGATTATCAAGGCCGATCCTTTCTGCACGCCCCACAAGATCTGGGTGTCAACTTGCGGAGCGACGCGCCACCGGACAAATGTTTTATTCCCAAAAAATTACTGCACACCTGGACTGGCCACTCCAAAGCCGTCCAAGCCATCCGGTGGTTTCCCAAAACCGCTCATTTGTTGCTGTCCTGCGCTATGGATGCTAAAATTAAGGTAGGTGTTTTTTATTTACAGAAGACTTCAACATTAGTGTATTGCAACTTTGAGCAACAATATTATATTCGCTGTATTTAATTTCATTATGTAATTTTAAAAAGATGAGCTGTAGTTATTAATGAGGAAGAAAGAAAATGAATAAATGGATCTGAGAATAACAAAAAAATTCAGCGCCTATTGTAGGAAGAATGCAGAACGACAGTCATAGCTTAGCTAAGTTGTTGGACTGTCTAGACCAAGATCTAGTCAGGCAGCCAATACTGGGGGGGGGGGGGTGGTGCGGAGCAATTTTCCGCCAATTTTTGCTCTTGCCACCACCTTACCTTCGTGAACCACTAACTTTGCCGTCGTGAGTTCTTCAAAAACATTTTGGGGGGGGGGTGACGATGCCTTCTGGGGGGGAGAGGGGTGAAAACTCCCCACACGTCCATGTATGGTCTAGACTGCCCTTTAGACCGTCTTGTGAAGTTATAACACCTGATTTTGTCGATGGTTGAAGAATTAATGTCAGTGATTTCTGCCTCTAGCTCTGGGAAGTGTACAACCAGCGCCGTTGTGTGCGGACCTACAGCGGGCATCGGCAGGCGGTCAGGGATATTTCCTTCAACAACGATGGATCAGAATTCCTCTCGGCCTCCTATGATCGATTCATTAAACTGTGGGATGCGGAAACGGGTAGGCAGATTGAAAGAGGGAGTATATTATTTTGGCTTATTTCTTTAAAGTTATCACTTAAGATTATATTAGTTTGGCATTTTAATTTTTTAAAGTTATCACTTAAGATTATATTATTTAGGCTTAATTTTTTAAAGTTATCACGTAATGAAATCTATTTTGGATGCATGTTTTTCTATGGTATAAATTTCAGCCGGCATGTTTTCCTCGCTACAGTTATTGCCAATATTTTGTTATATGAGTATCGTGCTATTAATTCATTCTTCATTCATGGTATTTTGCCTTGTTGGCAAATTTGGTTACGTATGCATAAGCTAGTGGTCTGGTTTAGAATTATTGCTTATACCGCTGGCTATTAAACAGCAATCTAATTTTAATTACAATTTTTTTTATTTTAATTTTTAATTTTTGAATTTGTTTTTTATTTGGCTAATTTGGTATAACTAACAACTGCGGTAATTGAAGCCGTATAATTTCTGTTTTAATAACTATCAAATTTATAAAAACTTTTCGGAATCGTTTACAACAATTATTACTGTCAGTTGTTGATGATGATTAATTTGATTTGATAACTGTTATTTTCAGGTGACTGCAAACAACGCTTCACGACCGGCAAGGTGCCTTATTGTGTTCGTTACAACCCTGACGAAGATAAACATCACTTTTTTCTGTCTGGAATGGCGGATAAGAAAATCATACAGGTGAGTTTTAGAGTTGTCAAGATGGGAGGTAACTTCTCTAAATTTTTAAATGTTTATGAGTGGTTTGAAGCATTAATCCGTAAACGTATTATTGTTAGAGTAAGATGTCAGCTAGTATAATATGACTTTATATTAAGTCTTTTTCTATAATCGGATTGAGAGAGTTTATTTCGTCCGTCTGAACGGTTAAATAAATAAAAATTAAATAATAAAATAATGCTTAAAAATCCCATTCTATGTCTCTGCACGAAACTTGACTAGACATGTTAATGTTTCTAGTCAGGTATGACTTTCAACTTTTTCCTTTCAGTCCGATTTTTTTTGTAAACTTAATAGACTAAACTTTGCCCCGCCCATGTCCCTTTTAACGAATAACCTCTGAATTTATGTTTAGTTTTTGTGCGCAACGCTTATCTTCTCTTTTAACATAGTCTTTGTATTTGTAAAAACGCGGGACAAAACACGAAGGCCTTATAAATTTTAACATCTTTAACTTTTAACTAAATACAAATTGTAATCATTTGACAAGGATAATAAATTGTATTGGTAATTAAATAAAAAACTATAGTATAAAGGATGAATTAGTATGAATTGTTTTTCTATAAAGTTCTGAAATATTTCTTTTTTGTACTTTCAGTGGGACATCAGAAGTGGCGAAGTTGTGCAAGAGTACGATCGCCATCTGGGTGCTGTGAATACCATCACGTTCTTCGATCAAAACAGGCGATTCTGCTCCACCTCTGACGATAAGTCGCTGCGAATTTGGGAATGGTACGGAGCGTGGCTTAGCGTAGCTTGGTGTCTTATTTAGAATTCTTAGACTCTTGATCCTCTGCGTGTGACTAAAATTTGACTAGAAATTGCTGAACCCTTAGAGAGAGGGGCGTGATTTCTGTGACTACTCGTTGTACTCTTGATGCTTGCAATTTGTGCTTTCCTTAATGAAATCGCGTGCTCCTTTTGTCTCAGGAGTCAGGCATATTATTTTGATCAAACTTAAGTTTTGTTACTGTGACGCCCTTGGACTATCGTATGTGTATGAAAGTTATGCGTTTGAGCAAGCGTGAATAAGTTGGGTGTTAACGCTTACTCCTGAAATGATGGTACACAGTTTTATCAGATTGCAGTTGTGGTATCAGTTTGAAGCAGTCTGCTGCTATGTTTAAGTGGTGAATCGACGAAAGTTTTTGGTTACGAAAGTTGACGATAGTGATTTGATTGAAAGTTAGCTCGGTCACAACTCAGAGCATCGATAGGAGTAAATTTTGATTCTGATTCAGCCTTAAAATTTGCTTTGTTCAAGTTTTTGTTCTTAATCAAAGCTCGTTTTGTTTAAGGAGAAAAACTGTTTGGTTTGCGTTTAATCAAGAGCACGTGTAATCAACGACTCCTATTAATTGTGTACTCTTGGTGTGATGCAAATAACCACGTTTAATGCCTAGTGCAATTCCTGGCCTATTTTCCAGCACCAAGCGCACATGTGTGCTAGTAGCCTTATATAAAAGGTGTTGATTTCAGGGAGATTCCGGTGGATACTAAATTAATCCAGGATGCCAGTCTTCATTCCATGCCCGCCGTCACCATGTCGCCAAATCGTAAGCTTAGACATTGTGTATTAGTTGTAGTTAGTATTATTAATTAATAATTAATTAGTAGCAACTAGTGTCGACAGGTGAGGTTGTAATGACAGGCGCCTTCAAGTCCGGTTTACGCTGGTCCCAAAACATGCAGGGCAAATGCATTTGGTTATCGGCTGTTAAGAATTGGCAAAATCGCTTTGGCGATTTTGTGGGCTACCACAATTTTCAATCAGTATTGTTTGATCGTAAAAATAAAAATTAGGATTGAGATAAAAGGGCTTAAAAGCGAGTTTTGTTTAATGATTTAGGCTGTCTAGTGTCTCCTTGTGTTGGGATTAATGTGATAGGCTTTCGGTAGGCGGCGGTTTATAATATGACGATAGAGTTTAGTGCTTTCTGGACTCACGTTGCAGCTTTGTAGTAGTAGAGAATTATTGTAATATTGTTGCCAGTACAAGCTTTCATTTGTTTTGTTACTGTAAGCAATTTTTTGTTACAGAAAAATGGCTGGCATGTCAATCGATGGACAACAAATTGTTAATATTTCAAATAATCGATGAGAAAATTCGATTTCACCGTCGCAAACAGTTCAAAGGTCATATGGTTGCCGGATACGCCTGTACCACCGACTTTTCGCCTGAAATGAGGTACTGTTGGGTTCGGGATATGAAAATATAGTGGAAAATTATATTTCTGTAATCTGCAGCCTTAGATATTAAGTGAAGTATAGTTTGCATAATTTGGGTCTGGGCAGCGTTTTTTGGGCCAAACTGGTGGCCATGGCCACTAAATTTTGGCATTGGCCACTAAAATTTTGGGCTGGTGGCCAGCTGGCCACCAAGAAAAAAATGAAAAAATAAACCCTGGCTCTGGGCTCTGTAAAGCGTGGACTTGAAATCCGTTGAGTCCAGTGGTGGTTTAGGAGTGCGTTCGGACTAATTAAAATTGAGCCACTAATTTATATTAACTCGTTTAGTCCGATAGGCCATTCCAAGATCTGGGACTTAAGTTCACTGCCTTTAATCCTGGAAGAAAGGTGCCGCAAGTCCCTTCAGTGGGACTCCCCAGACATTGGGTATGATTAGACTCATCTTTATGCAGACTGTATGAATAAGCTGTATTTTCTATTATAGTTCAAATACCTTCAGTTTCTTTTTTTATCTGTTTCAGCTATATCGTTTCGGGAGACGCGGACGGACGGGTTTGGATTTGGAACTGGAAATCCCAGAAGGCGTCGGCCAAGTGGAAAGCCCATGAGGATGTCTGCATCGCCACACTTTGGCATCCGCACGAAACCAGCAAATTGGCAACCGCTGGCTGGGATAGTCTGATTAAGCTGTGGGATTAGTTAAGGAGATTTAAGGGATAATAGTGGGAATTTAATGGAGAAGTGAAGGATATCATGCTCACTATGTGAAAACCGGTCGGATTTTGTAATCGGAGCCCGGAGGTGATTTTAACGGCGTGGTTTGAATATAAATCTACTTTTTACGATAAAAAACTTCTTAATGAAAAGTTCTACATGTATTTTTTGCAATTGCGTACTACACAATGTGTTGTTTTTTTTAATTTTTTAGCCGCGTTGGTGAAATTAACTATGTTTTTTCGAACGTGTATAATAATATGTCTGTATAATATTTCATTGAACTCAAATGTCTGATTTCATCGAACTCAAAATTGTGCTGTTTGAATTTTAGGTGTGGGTGAGTACTTAGGTAGATATGCGCAAGTTTGAAATAAGTGCGCAGCCTTCGAATTTCGGTTATGGTGGTTTAGGGTTGCGAAAAGTTTCAGCGTCAGTTGGGGCAGATTCTTCTTTTATAAATGAACAGAGAAAGAAACATAATATGAGAATATGGCTCTATTAACAAAGATATTATAACTACTAAAAATAACTGACTAACTGTTAGCTGAATTCTTATTGTACAGTTCTTATTGTAGTCTAGTTCTCACTTTTCCTTACTGAAGGATATCAATATTTTTGCCATAAAAGGGTTTAGCCATAAAAGCACCCTCATATTAATTTGTTTTGTGGAGTATTTTTGTGTGAAATGGGGATGCTACTTGATGAAGAACTGTTCAAATCAGCGTTATATCGCCATGGGCTAGGCGCTTTTTAGGTTTAATACGGGGGTGATCTAAACAATTGGGCCAGCCCGAACTCTAAAAAAAGTGTTAGTTGGTTTTATTTGTCACATTTTGTGATACTTAGCTAAGTGTTTGATGCTTTTTTAAGTTCATAGTAGTATTTTGTTTGTCATTGTAAATATGATTATATTCATTAAAATATATGTATTATGTTTAACTGCTGTCTCATTTTTTACTCTTGTCAGGTAGTCTGTATGTTTTTTGTTTTAAATGTCGAATGAACTCCAGGAATAAACTATTTCTGCTATTGTTTTTTGGCTTCACAGGTACTTTTTTGACGGTTATTGCCACTCTCTGGTGTAGTGTGATTTTTGGAATCGAATGGAATTTTCGGAAGTAAATTGAGTTGAAAATTATTAATTAGTCAGTTAAGAAATAATAGTGTTTGGTAACGGTAACTTCATCTCAGTACGACGAGGAATGCGCAGGATGGATATGAAATTCGGTTCAGTAATTTAGTGATTCTGGATTGTGTGAGGCTAGACAAGGCACCAAAACTGCTTGCCTCGATCGGAAGCTTCAGATTATTTTGTATAAAGTTTAAATCTGACGCGTTCATCTGCAAGTAGTCGCTGGTGGAGCAAACAGCGGCTATCGAAATCGTTATAGACGACTGGTTTCATCAAGCGTATACGTTTTTTTTCTCTGTATTGCTTATGTAGTAACTCTGTGTTACCAGCACGAAAGCTATTATGTTTAGCATTGTCCGGGGACGCCATGCTGTTAACGGCGACAGTGTTGGTGTCCCGTCTGCGGCCGGTCATCCCCTCAGTCCTCCTTTTCTCCGCCTCAGTCCCCTACGCTGTCGCCGCTGTGGGCTGGACCTTCGTGTCCAAAGTGCTGCCCCGTCGCTGCTATGCGGTTGTAGAGGACTTCATGTGGGGAATGTACCAGCGTTTTGTGCTGTTCTTTTTCGAAACCACTACTGGCACTAGGGTCTATTTCTACGGGGACTATGAAGAATGCTTTAAGGTATATTATATTGGTTTGTGTTTTGTTGCATAAAGTTATTGGCTTTTTAATTCACTTTGCAGTAGTTGTTTGTCAATTGTAATTGCAAAACACTGAGGTTAGTCGTTCGTGTTGACCGTTTTCATTAGCCAATTTTTATGGTTGGGTGACACATTAAGATTTTTACATTATCCAGTATTCATCCCTTTCGCTCAGCCTAAACAGAAGGTGTACCCCTCCACTTTCAGAACTGCCTTTCTGTCAATTTTTCACCTATTGCGCTAAAAATATGTCCTGATAAAGTGCTATTGCAGCAAAATTGTTTTGCTATATCATTTATTTTGCGGTATTATGAATTGCTTGTGGTGTTTACTAAAGTCTGACCAGAAATTGCTGAACACTGCCCTGAGACAAAACGGGTGGCGTGATTTTTGTGACTACTCGCTGTACTCTTGATGCTTGCAATTCGTTCGTTTCGTAATGAAATCGTGTGTTTCTGGTTGTCTCAGGGTCCAGCACTTTTTGGTCACGTTAGACATTAGCTAAAATCTTCAAAATATATAGTTTGTTGTTTTTTTTTGGAATTTCCAGAAGAAAGAAAATGTGCTGTACATCAGCAATCACCAGTCGTCTATGGACTGGATCGTGGCAGACATGCTGGCCGTGCGACAGGGCAGTCTGGGACACGTCAGATATATGCTCAAGGTGGGAGTCCTTGTTCTTGCCAGAAAATAGCGAATTTTGACACAGTTTGGCTCTAATTTAGGTAAAAATAGCTCCGATTGTATTGGAATTACCAATGTTCTGCTAAAATACACCCAAGATAGAAAGGGTTTGGCTCAAAAATTAGACCTGCGCGCCGTGACGCTCTTTCATTCTTTGCCTCCGGCGTGACACCCCTGTGAGTGGGGCCCCCTCAATCCCCTGGGACTAAATTTTAGTTGGGAGTAGTCAGTAGAGTCTTCTCTTCTCATCTATATACCGAACTGATGTGTCACCGCATAGTTCTTAGTAGTGCGTTTAGTTGAACTTTGACAGATTTTTTTTTGATTTTTTGCTAAACTATACTAATTGATTGGAAATTACAGTTAAGTATGTGAAGCCACCAAATGGCATAAAAAAGTTGAGCAGCCAAGCACTAATACTAAAGAATAAAATATAATAATAATTACACAGACAGACTTGAAAGATAGTATGAAATAAGAAACCGAATCATAAAGGTACATTTTTGTGTATGTACTGTGTTTACTGATAAACTAAACAACCACGGTAAAGTTGTTTTCGGAAAAAATTGACAGAATCTCACTTTTTGGTGTGAAATTCTGGTGAAATGAGCATTTCTGAAAAAAATTTCCTGCCAAAAACATAAACCAAAGGGGGGACCACAGGAAAAATTTTCACAGATTTGAAAAACCGAGACCGGGTACAAACCGAGACTTTTCGACTACCGAGACCGAGACCGAGACCGAGACTTCCATCCCTAGACAACAGTCATCAGTGTTGTCTGAAACACGCCTGTCTGAGGGTCGGTTCGTTTATACTTACCCCCGGCAACATTACGAAATAATCATGCCACAAGCTGATCTTATCAACTATTGTTGGCCCGTTGGCGTGATTAGTTCGTAATTTTGCCAGCTGATCAGACATAAGGCTGTAAGTATGAATGAGTCTAGTGTCGACCGGCGACCATAAACGGGTTGCGTTACTGTCTAAAATGCTGTGTAGTATCATATTGTCCATCGCACGTAAGCTTTAGTTTCTGCAAACTTTTTTCCTGTTGCGCCATAGCGCAACAGGTATTTCAGTTCATTCTGATATAGTTTGTGTGCTGTAGTTCAAAGTACGCTTTGTGTGTGCGGCTGTTTGTTTTACTGTGTGGTTGCTGTAGATCTGCGTCTGCTAGTCATTAGTATGCTGGTTCATTGCTACAGACTGTGTGTTTCAGTGTCATAATATAAAACTCGTAATGTTACGAAACCCAATGAGTTAATGTTTCATCAGAGGCTTTTATGAACGGCTGCAGAAATAGCAGCATCGCTTCTCGAGCTTTCTAAGCTCAGATCAAAGTGTAGTATCTGTTCTTATCAGCTTAATCTCTGGTACAAGAGCCACGTGCTCTTTGAGATTAAACTGATTTTTGGATGTGGGATTGGAGCTCCAGCTTGCTGGACCCTGTCCACGGGTTGGCCCGGCATAGCAGTACCGCCGGGTCCGGCCCTCTTCCCGAAAGGGAAGAAATTCTACTTACATCGCACATCTGACATCTATCACCAGCATATCCATATCTCAAAATCCATACTTTACTTAGCCGTGTATAATTATTCTAGGCTGCGCAACAGGATTTGCCGTAGTATACGGAAAAGGTGTTTCCAGTTACTCAGCAGCCGGCTGCAACATTAAAATGATTACATACATTTTGCACCAAACTTTCACTTGTTTAAGTCTTATGCTTATTTTTAGGAGGAACTGAAGTGGATTCCATTGTACGGCTGGTACTTCTACATGCATGGCTGTGTGTACGTACGGCGGGGTCGGGGCACCTTCCGGTCCGATATCACTGAACGCTCACTGCGCTACTTGGCTTCGGCCGAGACCATTCCTTTCTGGATGGTTGTGTTCCCCGAGGGCACTCGCTTTTCCACTGAGAAACCAGACTTGTTGAGGAAAAGCCAGGAATTCGCTTTGAAGCAGGGTTAGATTAGAACCTTTTTGGATGGAAGTATAATATATTTTTAGGTAATAATGAGGTTATTGTGGAGTACGTAAAGGTAAAGCTCAGTCTTGCTAAATTACCTCATGTATATAACTGTGAAGGCGAAGAAAATTTCTGAAGCAAATTGATGTCGCCATTGTGAACCACACTTGCTCAAAAGAAGATAACGGGGAAGAAATTTTCCTTTATCTATACACTATACAGTATTGTCTGTCGGTCAGATTCGCAGATGTACATGGGGGGGTCTGGGGGGGGCAAGCCCCCCAGATTTGAAATTCCGGGACAAACCCCCTTCAGATTTGACCCGTCGGGACAAGCCCCCCTTTTTAAAATCCCAAAATCGCCTCAGATCGCCGTAAAATGCTTCAAAATGACCGAAAAATGAAAAAATCGCTAAAAAAATCGGAATTTCGCAAAAATCTCCTATTTTTAGGCAAAAATTGGAACTTTTTGCGTTTTTGGGACAAAATATCGGGACAAGCCCCCCCTAAAATGTCGAAAATTTAGGGACAAGCCCCCCCCCCAGATCGAGACCCCGTGTACATGTATGGTCAGATTGATATTACCATTACTACTAGTATTAATGATAGTCAAAAGTAATTCTTTTCGTAACGAAATCATTTTTTTTCAATTTTCGTAAAGTGGTGGAACTATTTTTTTGTCTGACTTTAGACTTTTAAAGAACAAACTTAAGTGGTCTGACAAAAAGTAAAAAATAGTTGTACCACTTAAGAAAAATATGTAACATGTGATTTCGTTACGAAAAGAATAGATTTTGACATCGAGAGTAGTAGAAATAAGTGGTGCAACTATAAGGGTGGATTTCACAAAGGTGGTAGTTTTACTAAACCATTGGTTTCACGTACGTTTTGCATGATTACCACATAATTTCATAACGAAATACCGAATGATTTATTACGAATTTTGTAGATTTTCTTAAACCATTGGTTTAGCTCAGTTGAAATTTCAAACCTGCAGCGCAGCAGGTCTTAGTTCTGCTAAAATTTCAACTGAGTTAAACCAATGGTTTATGAAAATCTACGAAATTGGTAACGAATCAGGCAATATTTGTAATGAAATTATGTGCAACTCATGCAATACGTACGTAAAACCAATGGTTTAGTAAAACCACTTTGTGAAATCCACCCTAATTGTCTGTCAGAGTGTTTCTATTGCAGGTTTCTCGCCCCTGAAGTACAACTATATGCCGCGATCTCGTGGCGTTCAGTTGGTTTTCAGTCAGCTTCGCTCTCGCCTGGACGCCGTCTACGATGTCACCATAATCTACAATAATTCCGCCCTGGCCCCCCAGACGGAGGCCGGTCGCCGGGATGCGCCCTCTATGTTCGGCCTAACGCTAGCGCCGCCCAGCGAGGAAATGCACATTCATATACGACGAATTCCCGTCGGCGATTTGCCCCCAGAAACGGACGATCAAGCCACGCTCGGATGGCTGTATGATCGATTCCTAGTGAAGGAGGCGTTTTTTAGGGAATTTTTTCAATCCGCCAATCTGCCCAGACGAACGCTTTTTGAGGAAACCATGCCCGGGATGGTGAGTCTGGGACGGGGACGCCGCATCCCGCTAAGGTTCCGGGATACGGTCCCGGTGGCTGTGTTTTTTGTGACCGTGACTGCTTGTTGTCTGGCCACGCCGTTTATGCGTAAACTGTATGTCATCAGTGGTATTGTCATGACTATGGGCTGTTATACGTATATGTGGTGGACAGAGGCTGCTTAGTTAAGTAATGATTAATTAATTAGTTTATTAATTTATAAATTGAAAAATTAATTAAAGTCTATTATAATGAATTCAACTTGGTTTGTTATCAAAAACAGTTAATTGAATACTAAAAAACAAAGTTGAAAAACGTTATCGTTTACAGAGTCAAACTAGTTTTTTAGTGTTTTTGCTGTCTGATTCTTAAGGTTACGTTATGGCTCTAACAGATTAATTGGATTTGATTTTTATTACATTTACGAGTTTACGACTTTACCGAATCCACATGAATTCAGAGTTGCTTCATGAAATTTGACAGAAACTAATTTTGAGGATTTCAAATGATAAATTTAATGCGCAACAACAAAATATCCATTTAGTTTTGGTCTAATCATTATTGTTGAAGCGAATCTGGTGAATTTAAGCCGATTAAATTAGTTAATCTATGTGAACGGAATGAGACTCTTGAAAAACTATATACCTGAGCAAGAGGGACATCGGCAGCTTTTCATAAAAGCTGTGCTGTCATTTAATTTTGTCAGTTTTGTGTACTTGCGTCATAATGTGAAGTGTACTGTTGTGACTGTCTCATTTTTGTTTTTTGTTGTTGTACTATACAGTATTTTATAGTTATTTATGACTATTGACTATATCGTTTTACGATGTTGATACTTGCAGTTGCATGTTCGTTTAGGCAGCGAAACTTTTGACTATATGTTTATTTCACAGGTGAACAGCAGTACGTATGATTTGCCAATAATCAGTTGATATTGAAACTTTTTGGAAGCGCTTATGTTTATTATATTAATTCATGTTTATTTATTTAATACCGTCCAGCCATAAGCACTTAATAGGAACTAAAGTTAGAAGTGTGCTGTAATGTTACGTCATGTAGTTGGGGGGGGATGGAAGAAAACCCCTACTGGTCACAGGTGAATGGGGTCCAATGGGGCGGGGCCATGGCCGTCAAATTTGATGCAGTTGATAAGGAGAAAGTTTAGAAATTTTGGCAACTATTTATGCGCTAATATAGTTCGTCTATGAGATGGTCACTTATATTGTATTAACTTTAAAAATACATGATATGTATGCTAATCAACCATTTTTATGTTACATTTTTCCCTATTTGGTGTTTGCTACAATTCTATTATCATCTAATGCTTGTTATTATCTGTAAAGTGTAAATAGTTTTAAATCTAATTAGTTGTCTTTGTATTACGTTCTTATTGTTTTGTGTGTAAATTCATTCTTATTGTTTCTTATTATTTTTGTTTTACGTAAATTCCTATTTGTAATAATTAAGGCAAATCTGAATATTTTGTTTAGTGCACTCGGGTGTATATTAATTGCTATGAGAGACGATATTAGTTATATACAGAAAAACAACAGTTTTGGAGTTTTTCAATTTGTAAAAGGTAATTTCTATTACTTCGATTGTTGGCATTTTCTAAATTTTATGTTCAATAATATATTTCTATTGTTGTGAGTGTCCAGTGTGTCATATCTTTGTGAAAACGTTAGTGTTTTCGTTCACTTTTTAGTAAGCAAAGATCATTCAGCATAATAACTGCCACATTTGGCCAAGTGGTTGATTAAAAAACGTCAGTTTTTGCACAATTTTCAAGACATTTTTTGTAAATTTTCTTTTATTATTGCAACATCTGCTAGCGTACGAAATCTAATAAAGGGGTAATCTTTGTATCTATGGAGGTTAATTAAAGTTACCCACTATTATCTTATTTTGTAATGGTCTTTTTGGGTCTTATTCAAAATGGATATAACGAATAGATTTTAAATTGTTTGGTGAATAAGACAGAACGTGTGACAAGCTGCGTAAGCTGCTGTCTGCAGCATAAACGTAACGAACATAACGTCGTAACGTGAATTTAAGGCTAAGCCGTTCTGCTGTTTTGAATGAGACCCTTTGTAGTTGTGTCGTAGTTTTAATGTCTTCACTAGTGCCTAGCTCCCATTTGCTTTAAGCATATGTTTTAAGTCACTGTTAAGTTATTAGTTTGATGTTAGCTAGCTGCTTATCAAACGTACTTTTAATATGTTGTTAGTATACTATGACTGTTAGTTGCTTAATAGTACCCACTGTTCATGTGTGTAGATTGTGGATCATAATTTGCGTATGCGCTAGTAAAAGCTGATAATCAAGAATGTTGTAGTGTTTTTAAAATCTTCAACATTTTTTACGAAAGATTAGGTTAGCGCAAAACAGGTCTACAATTTGTCAGCCTAGTAGTAAGGAAAAGGTAAAGGTAATTTTGGGTCATAATAACTTCGTGGCTTATCCAATATTGGGGTGCGGATGTCATTTCTGTTTCTTGGGCCTTGTCTAAAATTGGATTTAACGGATTATATTTAAATTAATTTTGCTTGATAAGGTTTTAAATCGATTTTGCCGATCCGATCCGATTAAACATTACGTAACCTTGATGAAAGCTAAAAAATCTTGTAGAAATATTGTTAAGTATGATTTATTATAATGAGTATATTGGTTTAAAAATTTAATGAGTTTGTATATAAATGATAAGATGGCATTTTTGTAATGAGAGCAACTTAGACAATCCCACGACCAAAAATTTTGATAAATTGGAATGGAAATGTCTTGACAATTTTGGGTCACTACCGCAGGTCGTGGATACCCACGGGTTGGGTTGGGTTGGATCGGAAAATTTGTGCCGTGGCCGTGGGTCAACCCTTGGGTATACACACCCACTTCAGGCTGCGCGGGTCGCTGCATTTTGTCAAACCGGCGAAAAAATTCTGAAATTTGTTCACGTATTCAATCCAATCTGGGTACATAAATTCGGTTACCATTCGGTTAAAGAAGGTAGCAAGGTGAACAATGTACAGCTGTATATATATGCACTGTGCAAATTGTACAGGGGTATCTTCTAAAAACGATCGATCATCAGGTACGGTATCTTAAAATGGTGGGTCAAAGTTGGTCGTGGTCAACTTTGACGGCGCGGGATGGATTGTGGGTTACCCACAGGTGTCAAACCGCGGGCTGGGTTGGGTCGCGGGTAGAAAGTGTTGATCCGCGTCGATTCCGCGTATATACTATATTCAGAATTTCAAAGTCCTACGTTAATCTTGGTAGGTCGAAATTCTAGTGTTATTTAACACTAGAAGGACAGGTACCTCGCCGCACTGCCACACTTCGCGCAAAGAACAACTTGGCGGAGCTTGGAAGTTGCTATAGAATGCAAACAAAATATGGGTAGCAGAATTGATCCTCCGCCACTCTGATCCGTAACCAGATGCTCGGCAAATGCACAGCATACTACCATTTGAGCCAACTGGGATACGGATTGCTATGAATTCGCATATTAGCTGATCAAATACATACACGTTGAATGAAGCAATAAGCGAAAGCGAAATGCAAAAAGATTTTGCCTGATTGCAATACCTAAACAGTTTTTTGTTGCCAGTTAATAAACTAATAATTAACTGAATTAAACTTTTTGAATTGACTGTCTACAATTTACAATCTTCTGTTTGAAACAGTTCGTGATTTGTCACCCAACCCCAACCCTTGAAGATACAGTTTTGATGATACTTGAAGATACTGTACATAAGTCGAAATTACCAACTTCTCCTCAGCAGTCTCATAGTGCAATGGTTAGCACTATGGATTTGGAATCCAGTGATCCGAGTTCAAATCTCGGTGAGACTTGCGTTTTATATAAAAATACCGTAGTTTTGACAATAGTTTTTTTTACTTCAAAACGTGTTTTGGGTAAAGGCGGCTAATAAGGAACGTCGGGGATTAAGGGACAAAATATTTTTTGATTGGACCAACCTCGTCACATGTTAGTTTTTGATTGGCAAGTTTTATGTCACGTGAAAGTTCGTTTCCCGCTCTATCAAATGCCATGCCAGTTTATTTCATTACAATCAATAGTAGCTGACAAGAGTGCGTATATTTCAATTGTTCATGACAGCGTTTGCCTGATTATGATGTGACTCTCTGAAATTCTTTTTTTGTAAAGGCCGGTCGGTCACATTTTCAAACTAAATTGTTAAATTTCGGTACTTTTTACTCAAAACGTTTTTTTGCTGCAAAGAACAATTTGCATTTACGAAGAAAATGTTAAGCTATAATATGAGTTATTGAACAGCATTATAGCCGAAGTAAGGCAAAAGGTATTCTACGCCAAAGTTGGATGCTCAACTTTTTGGCGAAAAGGTGGTCCTTAATACCCGACTTTACCCTACATTTCACCATTTTTACTGTTTTTAAAGACTTAGGAGCTACTCAGCAGAAAATGTGTACAGAAATTAGAAATTAAAAATCATTTTATCCGCAAAATATGGCCGCGTTTGATATTTTCTTGGGAATATTGACACTCAAATCTCACAGTGTAACAACTTCTCACTCAGCTTGTTGTAGGCGAAAATTACGATATATATATTTCTAACATTTCACATCACACATTTAGTACGCGTCTTCACGCAACTTCAATGATGAGAAACCTCGCCTCCGCTTGCATATGGTCTATGCATACACTGCACGCTTTCGCTAATATAAAACCGATATTTTGATAATTTGAGTAGTAGTTATGCTTGTGCGTTTGATTGATCGCTCGAAAGGTTTTTGAAATTCCGCAAAATTTTTGGCAAATTACGAAATTTTGTGGTCGAGACTCAAAATTTATACTACCGATCCGGATGGCCGATCCGAAATTATGTACCCTTGTAACCAATTAGTGCTTACTGCTTAGTGCTTACACACAATGGCTGTCGCATGTCCCACATGAAAAAACACATGGCCAACGATTCTGATTTTCCCACGTGAGGCGCCCTATGGGGTGTCACACCCACACGATGCCCCACAGTGCACATGCCACATGGCGCCCCAAGAGGGCTAGTGTTTTTCCCGTGTTTTTACACGTGCTTTTCCCACCGCGTTACACAGGCTGACGCGCAGGCTCAACGGCTCAAGTTGTAAACTTTACGGGTAGATTTCACAAAGGTAGTTAGTTTTACTAAACCATTGGTTTTACGTATGTTTTGCAGGATTGGCATTGGTTCGTTACGAATTTCGTTGATTTTCTTAAACCATTACGTACGTAAAACGCAAAACGTACGTAAAATTAATGGTTTAGTAAAACCACCTTCCACCCTACATGTACACGGACAGTTTATGTGTACACGCACACGGTTAATACTCTATCCGTATAACCGTGCCGAGCCGTTTTGAATTTTCTTGCACAATAGCTGTCAAAGTTAATTTTTTAAGCAATTAGCCAATCAAGAAAACATCAGAAAGTCGGGTTTAACCGTCAAGCATTTCGTTACTAACAAAAACTGAACTACCAATACTAATCGAATTTAAAGTTTTATTAAATAAACTATGCTCTTTCCATATAAAAAACAACCCGAAAAAACAATGTCAGCGATTAGATGTCTTCCTGGATTTGTAGATTGGTAGAGAATTTTTCAGCGGCTTCTGGATGAAACTTTTGAATCATTTGTTGCAACTTTTTGATTTCGTCCACCTGCATTTCTCGTAGTTCTTCCAGCTGCTGTTGCTGATGGTCGATCATTTCCTGCAGCTCTCGCACATCGTCTTCGTGCTGTTTTTCGATTTTCTCGACGTCCTCGCGATGCTCTTCCTTTATCTTCTCTGCCGCTTGATTCAAATCCTAGAATACAGACGCAAGACTACGTCATTGTAAATCTGAAATTTAACAATGATTTTATTGTTTTTGAAGAACAATGCTTTCATTGAAGTCTGACCAGTTATAGCAAGAGTACATAATAGTTTCTCACTCTATCTATATAGAAGAATAGAGACACTCTTTTCTGCCCGTGTTATAGCGCAGGCAGATGCGCTCGTCGTTTTCACACATTCTGTGCAACATGTGGCTGGCCAATCAGGAGCGAGCTGCGCTTCTGATTGGCCAGAGGCCTGCGCACGTGTTCCAATTAGCACACAGGCGTCCTCACGTGCACCAATCAGCACTCAGGCTGACATGTCTTCTGTGGTTGCTATGGTTTCGTGACTGCTGCATGGAAAACGCGTCTGGCCAATCAGAAGCGGAGCTCGCTTTTAATTGGCCATATTGTACAGAATGTTAACATGTGGCGTGAAAACGACGAGTGCATCTGCCTGCGCTATAACACGGGCAGAAAGGAGAGTTTCTTCACTCTTCTTCTGAGTAGAGTGAGACACTAATGTACTCTTGGTTATAGCAATTTTTTAACACCAAATTCCAGTAAAATCTCTGGCAAAAGTCATTGATTTTATGCTTACTTCAACTTTTAACCTTAACGCCTTGAGCCTTACTTCAACTTAAATTCATTTTCAGAATGATTTCAATCAGTTCCGCTGACTTATACGCTACTTCTACAGGCTTCTACAAAAGTAAACATGCTGAACCCCGAGACAAAAATAAATTCAACAGAAGGAATTACAACAATCAACAGAACGCCACCTGTTTTGTCTCAGGGTTCAGCAAGTTCTGGTCAGACTTTAAAATCACTCAACTAACCACAAAGGTTGGTAGTTCCATGATCATTTCGGTCAAAACATCCTGAAGTTCCATGATGCTGACGAGCTGCTGACTGATCTCGCCTATTTTGCTCTGTAGCTCAGCCACCGTCCCTTCCTTGTCGGGTCCTGCGTCTGGCACTGGCACGTGTTCAACTGAAAAAGCACCTATTCACAAATTAGACTCAATTGGCTAATTTTTTGCCCATTTTTGGCCAAAATATTAAACCAGTTCAACCTTTGATACCGAAATGCCTGCAAGACAAAAACTTCCTAGGTTTAATAAAATATTAGAGCAGCTTCCATATTTTTTGCAGTACAAACAAAGCTAATGTGTAAATATTTTAATTTGCCATTGACCTCAACATTAAACCATGGGCTTCGAAGTGGATTTAACCGGCTACATATAGTTAAATTTAATAGCAACAGCACAGAAGTCCCGACACAGAAACATTTTTCACTTTAGATATAGAGTTGCTTTTTACTTTATACTTTTCGCGTAGTAGTTATACGTTATACCCCATAATTTTTATTACTTTCTACTTGTACCCAAAAAATGAAGCCTGCGTGCAGCGTCACCGGGCCTAGGTTTGCACACTGCAATTTGGCAACTTTCTCGAGCACGTGTGAACCTATGAATTTCAAATCAACTAATTCGCATAAACTAACATGCAATTTCGGCCGAAGCATTGGCCACGAAGCCCGCAATAAAAAGAAACAGCAGGACCTTCATATCGATGAGACGGTTTTGAAGCAGACGAGAATTTAAACACCGATCGCTCTGAATGACTGGTAAAACTTTCCTGTGTTCTGATGCGAAACTAATTTGCATATTGCAGCAGCATGAATTCTAATTTGCATAATGCACGTGCGATGCTCCCATGTGATTTGCATTTTGGTGGCGTAGCTAACGTACGTAGATATATACGTACGTTGTTGTACAGCTACCCAATTATTTCAGGAAAATTAAAAGCAAAGAAAAATGAAAGAAATTTTCGTCGAAAGAAAAAGCAAATGAAAGAAAAATCAAAGAAAAAGAAAGAAAATTTGGACGAGCGGTTGACTAGCTGTACCGTTAACTAACTAACTGATTACCTAACTTATAATTAATTGATGGTTAATTGGCCTAGGCCTAATGATAAATACCTACACATATCCATAGTTTAACACGCATACAGGGTAGCATGCAGACATTCTATGTGTACGTGTCTGTTATTAGTGAAGAGGACGGGTGAACTTTTGGCTTGGCAAAAGTGTGCTACTTGACCCGACAGGCATCCATCAACTTTCCTTTGTTGAAAATCGAAAGAAAAACGAAATGAAAGAAAAAGCAAAGAAAAATTAAAGAAATTTGAAAGAAAAAGAAAAAGAATTTTCCTGAAATAATTGGGTAGCTGTACGTATGCACTTGATGTGTATAAAACCAAGAGTACATAATAGGACTCCTATTATGTACTCTTGTACATAATAGGACTCCTATTATGTACTCTTGATAAAACGCAGTGTTGTGTGGATGATCAAGGTATTTTTTAGCGGCATTTTCTTGCTAGTTGATTTCAAGAGCTAGTTAAGGGGGCGCTCCGGGAATCGGGGGTTACATCGAAAATTGGCAAAAAAATTGGCAAATGTCAAACTTTACTACACATATATGTACTATGGCACAAAAGAACACTGGAGGCAAAATTTCAAATCACGTGATCATGTCACGTGACTCCCAGAGCACCAAACGTGAGTGAATTTTCGGCAAACAATAACTCTGCTTATACTTTGCGTATAGTCACACTTTATATACCAATATGTAGCTTATGTGCTTCTCTAGTTGAACATTATTTTGGTTTTTAACATTTATGTCGGGTTTGGATAAAAAATGTCATTATGTGTTTTCGAAGTCGAACTTTGAGCAATAAAATTCATATAAAAAAATTTCTAAGCTTTATTTTAAAAAACTAAAAAATTGTTCAACTGCGCAGTGCTTAAGACTATGATTGTGCAAAATTTTGTAGAAAACTACATATCTTACCAGCATTTTATAATCGAATGCCGAAAAATTGGTTTTGTATTCACACAGCCTACATTTGAGTCTGCTGCTTCTGAAAGTGATTTCTTGTGCGATTTTTTTGCACAGAACGCAATAAAATTGT
The DNA here is from genome assembly GCA_030248245.1 of Trissonchulus sp. WLG1_4. Taxonomy (NCBI): domain Eukaryota; kingdom Metazoa; phylum Nematoda; class Enoplea; order Enoplida; family Ironidae; genus Trissonchulus; species Trissonchulus sp. WLG1_4. Next base: position 39,773 of record JASANF010012070.1, on the reverse strand, counting down.
TTTAATTTTTCATTACGACTAATAAAATTTACGTATCGTCTATTTGGAAAACCTCAAGAAGCGTTGATGCACTGGCTTACTTGCTGAATTTATGTAAAAGTCGAATAAAATCAGTAAATTGTCCAATTTTTTCCAAATTTTTTGCTATGGAGATATGCGCGTCAAAACATCAGAAATAGTATTTTGGGCAACTTTTCTTCAAGAATGATAGGTCATTTTGGCTGTTTTTGAGAAATACGGCCCAAATCCTTGATTCCCGGAGTGCCCCCTTAATCGTTGATTGTGACTGAATCGTGTAAGACCAGACTTATACGTGTCCTTATTCTTGTTCTTCTCTAAGCGAATCTCATACAACTTTCTGTCAATTGTACCAGATTTTTGCATCCACTAAGTTTGGTTTAAGTCCAGTTCATGTTCGAAAATGTTAAGTAAAGTTCTTGTGCTTGGTCCTGTGTTCGTAAGGACAAGTATATGTAAACCGGGCTTTAGGTGGAATTCCGTCTGAAGGTCATGCAGCTTATAGATTAGCTTATAGTAAAAATGAAGACGGCAATGCATCATTGAATTACGTAGGTAGGTGCTCACTGCTGACTTCGTTATATTGGCATGATATGTTGATTTTGATATGAAGATCCCTATCGCCTCTAAGTTTCCAATTCTAAAATGGATTAAACGGATTAGATTAAAACTCGTTTGTCTAATTACTGATCTCCATGTTGAAGCAGACTTGAAAAATTTTGTGCACAAGTAGGAGATGCTACAAACAATCGCTATCGCAAATTTTGTATAAATTCATACACGTTGTCATGAGTTATTGGCAAAACAAGTTTTAATCTAGTCCATTTAATCCATTTTAGGAATTGGCCCTACGTGTCCCCTTTGTGGAGCCCCACGGCAACGTTTACGTTACCTACTGGACCCCATGGCAGGGGCGTAGCCAGGGGGGGAATGGGGGAAATCCCCCCCCGAAATTTTTTCCGACTGAAATTTTACACAAGGGTCCCATCTGCATAACCTACAGCATCCACATAACCTACAGCATCTACATACCCTGCAGCCAGGGGCGATCCCAGGGGGGCGCGGGGTGGCGGCCGCCCCCCCCCCCGAAATTTCTGCCAACTGAAATTTTACACAAGGGTCCCCCCCTTTGGTTTGTATGGTCCGGCCGGAAAAAATTTCCGATGCGTCTCCAATTGACCAAATTTGGCCTAAAAATCACAAATTTCCCCAGTTTTTTTAAGGGGGCTGCCGCCCCCAGACCCCTGCAACTCATTGGCTTCGTGTTCCTTGCTTTTATCTTGCATGAAAGCACGTACGTATGTATGTAGTTTCATTATGCACTACATATGTATTTGTTTAATACACTGTGTGGTGTATCGTTTTAGCTGTTTTATTGTTACAAAAATGACATTTTTCAATAAAATGTACCGTTTTTAATGTCAAAAAATTTCGGAAAATTTGCTGAATTGCTAGCTTCCGGACCAATTTCGGCCCATTATCGATGTTTTGAGCTCTAATTTTACGTTTGATGTGGTGGCCGAAAATTAGCATTGTTTTTGACCGAAAAATGCTAATATGTGTCGTTTTTTGCGTTAAAATAGCAATTAAGTGCATTTCAACACACTTCAAAAAATCGAAAAGTCATTCCCCCCCGAAATTTTTTTCTGGCTACGCCACTGCCCCATGGTAACAATTTACGTAATATGTGGAGATTCGAGAGTACCGACCAAAGTTACTTGCTATAGACTCAGGACTCAGGAGTTAAATCGGAGTCGGAGTAACTTAATTCCGGAGTCATTTTGTATAATTATACAGTACTTTAATTCCGCATTGCTAGTAATTCTGACTCCGCTTTCTCTTTGGAGTCTGTAGCATGTAATTTTGGGTGGTACTGTCCTATATAAGGTAAATCTGCGTGAAAAACCACATCGTAAGAAATAGGCATTACTTATAATGCTTTTTACTTTTTAGTGTTGGTAAGACTAGTACCATATATACTTATAATGTGAAATGCTATAAACGGGGATAGCGACTGGCGATATTTTAAATTTCCATTAAATCAAAGCACTATGTAACTGAATCACTATATTTTGCATGAAAACTATGAATTCGTTTGTTAAAGTTTTTGAAGCTACACCGGTTAAAAACCCCGGCCGGCCAGCCAGATTCGACCGACTGACAAAATTAGGACGGCATAACAACCCAGCAGGCTAAGTTATGGCAAAATGACACTCTGGATTTAGATGAATTGGTTTTGTCCAAAAATTTGGCCGCTGGCCGGCGGTTACGCGGCAGGTCACAAACACTAGTAGAACCAGACTAAAATATTGCAATGTTTACGATTCAAAATTCCCTGATTAACCCTTTGAAGCACAGTGCATCTCACGCCAGGCAGCCTGATTCCGACAGCTTCTAGTTTTTTATTACTATTGCTCGAGTTACGTGCATCGCAAAGATATCGTAAAACCGCCATTCGATGGAGAAATAAATGGTGAGCAAAACATAGCTACCTAGTAGATTACGGGTCTAAGACCGTTTTTGAGGTAAAGCGCTCAAAGTTGAAAAATTGTGAAAACATTGCGCCATCGCTCTGGCATATGTACTTCACCCTAGAGTATTAACACAAAAAACCGTGCGCTTTCCATAGTTGAAGGCTGGCAATAGAGTACAACATTTGCTGCATCTGATCCTGATGCACACAAAGTTGACTGCTGCCGGCGCAATCAAAAATCCTAATGTGGTCACGAAGAAAATACTACTTTTGCGATAAAAAAAGTAAAATTTGCACTTTGCTTAGGAAAGCACAGGTTTTGTTGTGTGGCAGTAGGTTCAAAATTTGGCCACTAAATACCAAGATCTACACTTCCTGAAAAGACAATATGCAGTTCAGCTGATTAGAAAACATAAGTAAGTTTTATAGCCCCCGATTGGGTATTTTTACTGTATAGAACAAACGAACAAGATCCACTGAGTACAAACAGCAGATATTCTTTTTTTAATTACTGTCACTGCACACAGTTTTGCAACCCAGTTCAGACTAGTTAACATAAGTACATGCATATACGACAGTATTCATCACGTGATGTGCCAAATGGCAGCTGTGGGAATAAGGGTTAATATAATCTATCGGTATTGCAAAAAGTTTAAACTGTTGTGGTCCCAAGTTCTTCCCAAACTCCTTAAACATCAAAACGTACAAAATTGGGTACATAAGGTTCACGCTTCTTCGGTTTGTGTCCCTAAGTCGACAACAGATTCAGATAAAAGACTAAAGTCTGACCAAAAATTGGTGTACCCTGGGACAAAAAGAAACTCGCGATTTCATAACGAACAGAACAAATTGTGGGCATCAAGAGTTCAAGCGAGTAGTCACAAAAATCACGCCACCAGTTTCGTTCAAGGGTTCACCAATTTTTGGTCTGACTTTAGTTGTTGATATTTCCGAATCATAGTACATACGTATTCTTTATTTCTCAAAATCTCAAAGCACAAGATGAAAACCCGCTCTCTTGTATTGAAACAATATCAGGCTCCAAACCAAACTATTGTCCAGCTATGTAATGTAGGGTGGGTGAGCCTAAATTTTCAAAATAACTTTAGGGCATGGGCCTCACTTTCATGTTTTCTTACCGAAGAGTGCGCAAAGAGTGGTTGCTAAATTTTGTTTTTATTTTTATAACAAAATCATTACAAATTACTCAATTATTACACTGTATGCGTAAATATATTAACTTTATTGCAAAAACAAACAATTGCAAAAATCACACAAAATAGGTATCCAAAAGCAATTGTTTAAATGGTACGGGGAATATCAGGAAAGTGAATCTTCGAAATCGCGTCCTGCAGTTGCTTTAGCGCTTCTAGTCGTCTTGCAACATTACTCAAACTGGTTTGGAGGTAGATTTCATGGTTCTGGATTTGGCTTAGAGCCGCATCGAGGCTGGATTTCGCCTCGGCCAAGGTCAGATGAGCTTGTTCGATTGTCTGCTTGGCTTCAGCGAGTGGATCCGGAGTATCGCCTGAAAATAATGGTCAAAATATGAGGACTCAAAGCGTGGATTTCACAAAGGTGGTTTTATAAAGCCATGGAACGTTTTCATATGATTAGCACATAATTTCATTAGGAAATATCGCCGAATTACGAAAAATATAGTTACAAATTTCGTAATTCTTAAACTATGGTTTTAGCTCAGTTGAAATTTCAAACCTGCAGCACAGCAAGTCTGTTGTATTATTGACCCATAATAAGAAGGTACGCGTGGTCTAGGTTGCTTCAAGTTGATCTTCAGCTGAACCGGCTTCAGATTACGTACCGTTCAGCGCTCACCCTTATAAAATTTTGACGAGCGAATAAGGCCAGCTCATAACTCGTCCTTGTCAATGGTCCTATTTGTACACATGCGATTCCAAAAAAACTGCTTGGCCAAATATCTAAACCAACTATTCGCATATGTAGATAGAGTTGGGTTTAGTGGCAGATTGTACGCAAAAAGTTAATAGAAACACTCCTGTCAATTCTACACAGCAGCTGACCAATGTTTGTCCTTGTCCCTGACCCCGTGTCTTTAAGGAATCAGGCCAAGCATGAACCGTTTAATAGCAAAAAGAGATTGTAAAAAGAGTAGTTGAAGTAGTTTAGTTTGGTTTAAAAGTAGTTTACATTAAAGTAGGTAACAACAGGCCCAGCAAACACATTAAAAATTTAAAAAATTCAACATTCGACAATATTTTAAAAAGTCAGCTTTACCTGGACCCGTTCCGTTGCAAATAGCCACACAAGCCGCATACAGGAAAAGCAGCACAAACTTCATGATCGAATGCAAACGAAGAATCAAACCAACCAACCGAACTGCACAGTGTCACACAATCATCTTGCACAGGAGATTGATGCTGTAATGAAACCTAATTTGCATATTACTGTAAATTGATCGATATTTTGGTGTGTGTGTGTGTGTGTGTGCGTGTTTCTGATATACGTACGATCGGTTGGGAAGCTTTGGCACACTGGTGCTGAAGATAGAGACATCGAATGTTGCGTTTTGAGGTGGCGGATGAAAAATTTTCAGTGAGTGTAGATGGATGATACATAAACCACTATTATTTCCGGTCTGCTAACCTGAAATAAATCCCTTACTCTCTTCCTAGCCACGTAGAACACCAAACACGTTAGTTTAGTTTGGTTTAGTTTAATGGGTGAGCTTTGTGAGACGACATTTGCAACAAAATGGAACTAGACGCAAAGCCACAGGTCAGAAAAAAACAAAACAAGCCCAATTTTCGGCAAAAACATTCAGTAAGCATTAAGTTGTAATTTTTAAGTACATTGGCCAGAGGCCATCGTAAACCTGTTGGGCAGCTCATGTCTAATTTTAATGCATACAAGCTCTTCTGCTGAGTGAGAAGTGGTCAATTTGTGAGGCCTGAGTGTCCATATTCCAAAGAAAATATTAAACGCGGCCATTATCCGTGGATAAAGTCATTTTTTAAATCAACTAAACTTATAAATACAGACAAATTTACAGTTCATTTGCCTGAAAGCCTCTCAAACAGCCAAAAATTGGTGAATTTTAAACAGGTTTTCAAGTTAAAATTTTAAAACATGTTAAAAAACGTCAATAAAAATTGTTCGATTCTCATCGAGATTCGAACTCGAATAACTGGATTAAGAGTCCAGACGGCTAACCGTTGTACTACTAAGAATCTGTTAGAAACAATTATAACTTAACTAATGTACACAACTTCTTTGTGTGCGACAGAGCTGCAGCTTCACACGCATAATCTTAGCTTTGATTAGTGGAAATTTAATTAACGCAATTTGATTCAAGATAGGTAACATCAAATAGAGTCGTTTTGTTGATACAGTTGCTCTGCTGATTAGCTCCATGACAAATTTTTGCTAGTTAATAAATGCCGTGTTTATCAGCGACCGGTTAGCTCAGTTGGTTGAGCAATGGGTTCAGAATCCGAGTGTTTGTGGTTCGATCCCACTCCGGCGCTTTCAATTTTGCAGTTCGATGCGAGAATTGTGTCATGGCTGAAAAGCCAACTCGTAAGTTAGGTAGGTAAATGTATAGACAGCGAGAAGACGGGAGGTACCTGCCTTTCTAGTGTTAATTAACACTAGAAAATTGACCTACCCGAAATAACATAGGAGAAGGAGAATCCAGTAAATTGTCCAAAACTATGCTGTAGATATGCACCTTATGGAATAACTTTTAGTACACTGTTAGTGTAATTGCACGTCTACCTAAGCGAATGCTTCGAGCTTCACTGACATAAAATGACATGACAAATGCATCCCCGCGGTATAGAATTGGTGATTTTTCCGACAACAAACAATTGCAGTTTGCACTATGTAGTTCATGCATATGTATAAGCTCTGACCAAAGACGACAGCATCGTATAGTGGTTAGAAGGAGTTACTCTGAAACCGATGGCTGTAGGATCGATTCCTGAGGAAGAATTTTTTGGAATTTTTTTACCATGCCTACGAAACGACGGAAATTACAAACCCAGTACACTTGCACTGAAGCAAGTCAGCCAAGCATTTACATAATATGTAGGTAAAATGAAGTAGACGGTTGCGATTTAACGATGGCGGACGTGTAAAACATACTCTGCACATGAGCACTTTAACGCTGGCAGCACGCTAGGATTTCAAAATCAAAATTAAAGACCTGTTGGGCTGTGGCCCAACAGGAACAAAAGCATACAGTATGGTACGACTACAGAGGTCACTTGTCAAACATTAGCTTAGATGCTTGCAGTTTGTTTTCGAGCTGGTCGTCTATGTAACGATCCTTCGAAGATTGGCTCCGGCAACGGCCTTGAAGCATTACGAGTCTGTCCGAGATTGGCTCGATATGCCGCGGTGGTCGCGCCAGCTCGGAAGCTGTGGGTGCCGATTGATGCGGGATTGAGTCCTAGGGATCTAGCCATGTTGCGAATAATGGACAGAGAGGCTTTGTAGGACAGTGGCTGGCCAGATAATTTTTTGCCGTCGCGTGTGAATGATTGAAACAGGAGGGAATTAGGGTCACGTATGCCGCTGAGGAGCAAATAACGTTGCAAAAGCGTTACGGGGCAAGCGATCGACGTGTTGGCTGCAATTTGGACGTTTTGACCGTTTCTAAGCGGCTGGCTTGGAGGATGTGGACAATTATGTGGGAGTCGTCCGGTGCTATAATGATATGGCCTAATCGGATTGCGGTAATTTCGGAAAACGAAAAAACCTGGCAAATGACATCACGCAGAACAAAGCGTTTCTGATGTCTACAAGTTTTGCGTTGCCTTGAGCGTATCTGCGTACAATTTATTCGATGGTGTCCAAAGCAATAGCGATTTTGCGAATCGGGGGTCGAGATAACAGACGACGCAAACCGGTGGTTATTAGGCTAAGTGTAGGGTCTTGGGTGGGGTCCGAGTTCGCCGCTACTGAATGCGCCCATTTTATGGCACTCACATTAATGATGATCGAGGGGGCCGGCCGCGAACTTTGCCCGAGGCTAGTCAGGTACGCAGCAATGTGCCAAGAGAGTGCCGGAATAGGATTGAGGATGTTGAAAATGCTTTTTGAGTGTTGAAAAAACGCCTTAGAGCTACATAGAAGATACGTCTTAAGAGTGGATGGGGCAATGCTGACCAGAATTGACTGGACTATAGAGACGACGGTACTTCGAGGCAACCCACTGCGTATCATGGCTGGGATCCAAGAAGACTGACGCAGGATATATGAAATGCAACTTTTTAAGTGATGTGAGCTTTTTCGGTCATATGTCAACTTTAGTCATTTTGGGGTGGGCGGGTGGGATCAGCCACGAAGTTAACCGCCGTCTCTCATGAAAACTGACACGCTGAATGACTGTTACTTCCTTGTATAACTGGCCTAGACGGAAACTCATTTGCATAATCTGTGTTCACGCGACTAGGAACCGAGTAAGTACGTATTGTTTTTCCTGTTGTGCCACAGCACAACAGGTCTTTAATTTTGATTTTGTCAAATTACGCTGGTTTGCATGGTCACTGCGTGTGTTTAGTTCATTTTTTGGCGAAACTGTGCGTCTGCAGCAAACTTTTGCAGCAGTATTGACCAGCACAGTATTTTTGTGTGCGTTTGTTTAGGTCATGTATTAGTGTAAGACAGCTGCTGTCACATTACTATAGTCTGCAGTCTGCTTTGTGATCCAATATCGATGGCAAGAATTTGGAATATTTAGGAACGTGCGATATTTGGCTGCGCAAACCAAAACACATGTCGTATGCCTGAAGTTTTCCACAAAATTTTGTCAAGCAGCTGATTGGCTTTTATAGAATTCGCATCGACTGTTCACTGTATTATAGCGGACAGTGTTACAAATTGCAAAGTCGTAAACCACATGCATTGTAATATGTATTAGGGTAGGTACTTCATTTTAACTGACTACTTCTTGTGCTGTCTCTTACATATTTATGTTAAAGCTAATTTACGTACTATGTAGATATCACAATAACTGTAAATGGGTGCGTGCATTAACCGTGCCTAGCTTCACAAAACGAGAAATAAGGTTAATGCTGAAAAACTTTTAGCTGCACAACAGGTTTTAACTGACCTGTGGTCAGTTTACTTAAAAATTCGTGCTTCATACTTACTGAAGGGTTTGCCTCAGATTGGGCTTGTTTTCGTTATTCCTCTTCAGTTCGGAATGCGTAATTTACTGAGCCGATGTGCACAATTTTTACACCAATGGACTCAATTTGATTTCAGGAGTTCAGAAATTACCATCTTTAAAACTATCCTATTTTTTGTGATAATTATAATAATAGGGTGAGGTGGCTCTGGAAGGGTTGGCGTTGATGTTCTAAACATGAAATAAGCTTACATTACGATGGAAGTGGCCCGGTTCTCTGGTTCCAGGTCAATAAAGTTGGAGTTATTTTATTGTCAAAATGAATCTAACGTTTTTCGGCACATAAGTCAGCGGTAACCTATAGTTTTTATGGTGTCACATGAAAGCTGTTCTTATATCCTAACTGATGCTGAAAACTAGAACTTTTTACCAGCTAGCTAAAAAAAGTTATGGCGTAAAAAGTTTTTACGTAAACTGAGTATTTTTCAAAAATGTTACGTAACGTCCGTGTTACCATTGATATAACAAAAGAAACGCTTCCATGAAGTCACCCATATAACTGTGATCCTTACACAAAACAGTTTTTATTCCATCAGTGACCATGGAGCCGGCCATATGGGTCTAAATCTGAAATTTATTCTATTCAAAAATTTTATTTTGCATTTTTCTGTATATAAGTCAGGGTTAACGTATAGCTTTTTTGGTATCAAATAAAAGCCCATAGTCTGCACTATCTAATAGTGAAAACTAGAACCTTTTACGTGGTCCCTGGAAAAAGTTATTGCCTAAAGTTCATTTTAGAAAACATTTTGTTCGAAAAAATTCCTCCGCGACTACTCACACCATATGCGTATTGACCAATAGTTCGGAAAAATTGAAACCGTTATAACTTTAACGTAGAACTATAACGTTGACGTAGAAACTTGAAATTGACGGCATTCTGCTCAGAACTTCAGGCGCTTTCGAATGACACCTTACTTGACGTTGACGGACGCCACGTTAAATCAGCTTTTAACAATTAATTAATACGGAACATTGGTTGGTTTTTACGTCATCGTGCGACCTATCAATCGATAGCTCTTGACAAGCGCTAGCATTTAAAAAAAATTTCACGTCGATACCACAACCGTATAAAAAGTTATGGCTCCTGGAATTTTTCCCTTTTGTTGACTACCTGTAATCACCCCATATGCGATCAAATCGCATTGCAAGTCAACTTTGACTCAAGTTTGAATTTTGAAATTTTTTTCAAAACAAGTGTTATTGTTAAACACTGCGTGACTTCACGTTGTAGATCTAGTCTAACTAGTCTAAACTAGACGCACTAGTCTTGTAATAATTTTGAAAAATTTTAGAATTTTAATTTGTTTATAAAATGTTGATCTTTCAATTTCTAAGAAGCATAAAGTGTCAGTAGAAAGTGTCAAAGAAAATCAGTTTGCGTGTTTTGACCGCTACTATTTTAAGAACTTTAAAAAATGTCAAACTTTTAAAAATCTGAATTTGTAAGAATTTGTCTTTTTGGAGTTTATTTGTGCAATATTATGCAAATTGGATCAGTAAACTCAAAATTCCTGACTGGGTCGGAATAACTGATAAAGCCCACCAGTTTTTTTCTGGATTCTGCGCTCTTCTTTTTTTTTGCAAAAATTGCTTATATTTATTGAAACATCCACTTATGCAAAAATAACGATTTTTGCAACGGTTTATTAAGACAATTTTTATTTTGCAGTTTATTTTGTCGATGACTTTACCTTACTTTAGTTCTATCGATGTGTAAAAAATTTCTGTCCGTTGCGAATTTATTGTAAAGTTTTACTTGTTTAGCTCCCTTAGATACTTCATTGATAAGTCATAATTAATAAATAGTAATAATCAGCTGATAATCAGTTCGATATTAGTAATTTAATACAATATTGTCGATAGTTTAGATAGTATTATTCACCTGCAATAGCTACAATAGCTATCATTTCATGTTAGCGAATTTCAGTCTGCAGACCTAGTGTACTAACAGTATCCGTGTCTCTCTGGTAGAGCTTAGATCCTGTTAAAACATTAGAATAATAAATTTTCAAATTCTAAACCTCTTTGTCACTTTTTTGTCTTGAAATTCTACAATGTAATTCAATTTACGCGCCGCAGACTTTATGTCTCGTGCATGTTTTAATTTTGTAAAATTTCTACTTTTAACTAAAAAATTGCAAAAAACTATTGTACATTTGTACAAAAGTTTCTTTTTGAAAAAATCCATTCAACTGTAATGTTGTAAACTTCGTGTCTGCCTAATTCACACCGTTAAAGTAAACTTTTTTAAAATTCTAAAATGCGATTATACAGTTTTTATTATTCTAAAATTTTGGCCTTCGAAATTAAAAATAATATAATTGGTAGGATCCGTAGTGTTCGCTTGACAGCGCGTACCGAAAGATCTTATCAATTTGATGTCCAAAATAGCATCTTCATGTCAGGATGTTTTCAAAATACCAGTTTTTGTTTTCAATTTTAAACTTCATTTTCTTTTATAATCTTTTTTAGGTATGTTCTTACTGAATTTTCTGCCAACCGAAACGATGAAAAATGTTAGATTAAAAGACGATTCCAAGCCAAAAAGTAAGTTTGATTGTTTTTAAAGTGACAGAATTCGACATTCCAAAAAGATGTACTTTCGTTTTATTTGTAATACCCGCCTAACTTTTCTCATGTTGACTTTTTGCGAAATTTTGAATGGCTAGTTTGCAAGACAGGATGTAAATTCCGAATTTCAAGTTTAGAACGTCTGGGTAGTCTGCGTTTTTTACGGGGTGAGGCTCGGTTCTTTGAAGGATCAATATCTAGTTTTTGTTAAATACTTGCTTGCAATTAAAATAGCTTAGTTTTATTAAACAGGATTTAAGATTTCAGATTTAACCATTTAAGATGCAGTTAATACTTACACATAATAGAACTATTTAGCACGTAATTGATAACTTTTTTATTAATAATAAGTAAAAACAAGTCGCCTCATTATGAATAACGTTAGTGGAAACGTTTTGTTAATCGCAGCGTTTGATTCTGAATAACGACCTGCTTATGTACACAGCTATTGAGTTTCTAGGTGTGACTTTTCGCATCTATCCGAAAATTAAAGAAACAAAAGAATTCTTAATAACCTAACTAGTTTTAGTAGATTCCGCTAAAGTCCGACCGGAATTTGCTGAGCCCTCAAAGAAGAAAAGGTGGCGTAATTTTTATTACTATTTTATGACTCCTCGCTGTACTTTTGGTGCCCGCAATTCCTTTTTTTGTATTAAAACAGCATGTTTTTGTCTCAGAGTCCAACATTTTTCAGTCCAACTTCAGCAAGGACCACTGTTCAAGGAGGTTTAAGGTTTTCGTTAAGCTGCATGTGGCAGATTCTTACTTTAGGTGTGGCAAACTTTGAGTGCTAGTTATTTTTACCTAATCCAAAGAATGTCACTTTTCTTTGAGGAAAACACTTTTCTGTACTCTTTTGATAAAAAACAACTACTAAACGGCACCTAAAATTTATTATTTGTAAATCAAAAACTTGCTTTGATCTAAAGACCATACATAATAGTGTTTCACCTGTTACAAAAGCGTTATTCTGTAGAAACACAAAACTAACTTATTGTTAGAAAATACTACTTATAGAATGAAACACTATTATGTACTCTTGATAATATCCAACACTGGACAAGTGTTTCTTTTGTGTTTGAAAATTTACATAAGCTCCGGTTCAGTATAAAAGAAGAAAGAAATTAGAATAATGGAAATGTTTGAAAAGTAGAAATTTAGAAAAGGAATTCGAAACTAGTTTTAAGAAATACCTCAGCTTATGTAACATTAGAAAGAGCCGGCGAAAAAGAAGTACGGACTGACGTTTTGTTCTTTTCTACTAAAGCTTCAAATTATTAAATTTCTCATAGAAATCACTGTAGTTTTGTTTAAAGCAGCAAAAGCTGTATCTTTTTACAGTAAAATTTTTTCTAGAGGGTGTTTTTTAAAAGTTACCCATATTGAAACTAGTTTGCTCTATACTCTTTTCATTCTAGAACGAAAGTAAAAAAGGGACAATTTTTAGCGAACTCTCTTTTATATCAAGCCTCACCCCCCCTCACTAGCTAAACTCAGTTAGCTGTAGAGCTGTGTGTTTTCAAAGTTCCTATTGTAAAGCAGTTGTAAAACCGGGTTGTCTTTCTAGCTGTGTTAGCTTGCTAGTGTTTCGTGATTAATTGTTTTTTGCAAAGGCGTCCCCACATTTTTAATTTTTCTCTTCAATTTTGTTTCTAGCTGCTGCAACTGCAAGACTGGCCTGTAATTTGTTGTTACGGTTGTTCTATTGTACAACATGAAGTGCCCCCTTTCCCCTTCGTGTTCTGACTAAATGAGCCCCGACTTTAAAATATGTGGGGGCGGACCGTGTTTTCCATTATTTGCTTGCTAATTGCCGGACCTAGCCTCATTACTGTACGCTCGGAAGAAACTGTAAACGGTTAGTTGTTTTTTATTGTTCTGGCAAAGCGATCGGGTAAGTTTAACAGCCAAGACGCTTGGTTAGATTCTTAATTGAACCTTTTTTAATTTCGGTTATTACTCCCCCTAGAAACTTTACAACAATACAGTAAGTGTTACTGTACTTAAAGTTGGTGCTAACAATGGGTACTTAAATGTATTGTCAAAATTGATATTAACTGTTTCCTATTAATAACTTGGGCTCTTCTTATCATTAGTTTCACTATGTAGCTTCTATTTTAGTCTTCAAGCTTGCAATCGCTAAATCAATTGGGTAAATTTAGCATATCCCATTTTATCTCATTTGCATTTCTTTTGTATTGTTTTTACAATCTGACGCAGCGTATTGTATTTGTCAGCTAATGCTATGCACGGGTTTAAACCGAGGTGGTAAACTTCAATAATCTAGCATATAATAATCATAACCCGATGGGTAGAGGCTTTTCAAATAATTGCCTCAAGTTCACTTCAATATTTTTTCAATTTAAATTTAAAATTGGGCTAATTTAGTATTCATTCAGATAAATTATGACCGTTTTCCACAAAAATTAACAAATTAGGATGAAATTTATCTGACCAATCTTTGGCAGTTCTGTTCAAACTTTGATAATCTATATCCTTCGTTTCCTATCTTTAAATTCTTAATTAATTCAAACTAGTTTAAATTGGTTCAACCAAAAGGTTTAAGTATGATCTTAAATTACCGTTCCTGACCAACTTTTAAACTGGACTTAGCGTTCACAGAACTGTTTCGTCAAACTAAACGGACATTTCTTTTAGTTCAGCAATAATTTGAAGCAGGTCACTTTAGAATTTTAATTTTTAACTTGTTCAAACCGACATCCATTCCAAAAATTCAGACTAATATGAGTCCATTTCGTTTTATATGGGTAAAAAATGGATCTTTGGAGATAATTTCAGTCAGAGAAAGCCTATAAAAGGGCAAGGTTTCCAGTTCTAGTACAAATAATTTTGCAAGTAATCAGTGTCAGATTTAGACTTTATTCAATATAGAAGTTCGATTGTTTATATTTTTGGTCCTGTATTCTATGTCATCATTATGTCGTATCGATATCCGCCACATACAACCAATATTTAATTTTTGTTCCTTCTAGAGAAGGAACTATTGTTTTGAAATCAACTCTGCATAGTGTAAAAGTAACAGCCACATGTTGTCCAGCGCATATGATTAACACGTAAAGTCAGTATGGGAACCGACTGCTCTTTTTTTGAAGACAGGCTTTTTGCTTACTATTTTTAATGAAATAATGCTTAATAATACTTTTGCCTGAGTATTAAGTTGTCATTTTACTAAAATTTCGTGATTTAAAAAACTTTCGTTCGGTAATTTTTCAAACTCAATACATATACTTATCACGTGATCGTCTAGTCTGCTGTTTGTTTTGTACTTCCCTTCTACATAGTCAAAACTAAAGAACACTTCTCATCAAACTGGCGTGGTCGAGTGGTCAGAAGCGCTGGTCTAGAACTTATTGATATGAACTTCGAGGGTTCGACACCCATTCGTTGACTTTTTTGCAAAAAGTTTACACCGCAAAATCTTTTGTCAGCAAAAACTGTTTTGACGGGAGATAAGCAGTTGCGGTGATTATAACATGTGTTTTCGACAAAATTGTTGAATTTATACTTAGTGTGTGAAATCAACACCTTAGCAGTGGAACTAAATAGTACACAGGTATTAGGGCGAAGCTGAATTCTCCTGGGTACATTAAGCAGAATTTTCACTCAGCGAAGGAACCTTGCCCCCTTTTGGGGCCTGCTTGTTAAGTTTGAAGTTAATTTGATTAAGTAATGTATTGCTGTCTTATTTGTTTTTTCATCAATTATTATCTGCTTATTTCTCTTACAAGTCGGGTACGTCTGGTACATACATAAACTACCATATCGTTATCTATACATAGGTATTTCGAACAAATGCTTGTAAACGATTCATGGATCAAACTCAAGCTTCATGTTTAGTTTGTAGTTATAGCTTTGCCGTACAAAAAAATGTATGCTGCTGATAGACATCCAGCAGTGAATAAGCTCGAACAAGAAATTGCGCTGAACTTTTCTTAAAAAATTTTCTGCGGCTGGACTCGATCTTGTGACGTTTTGGTTCGAAAACAAATGCACTGCACACTATGCCAGACCATAGTTCAATAGCAAAAGTTATAGGATATTTTATCGCTGCGGACGCCGGCCAAAGTTACAAATTTTTCCCACTAACGAGTTTGAATGAAATTGTCCATGTTTCCCACACCGTTCGAAAAAATGTCACAGCAAGTTTGTTGGACTGCATTATTTTGTAGTATATATGTATATAGAAAAAATTTAGTAACATTTTTTAAGACTGTGGTTTCTACGCAATATCAGTATCTTTATTTGAAATTTGAAGTATATATAATTATATTTCTTACTGAAAATTTTTGCTATTGGCGCATCTTTATTTGATTTTTGATCAGATGGTGGTGACCCAATAAGTTTTTTAATGATTTTTGAGTTCGCATCCGGGCTCTCGAATTCAGTATAATTCATTGTTTTTAAGGAAAGTTTAGTATTTCCGTTGTCTGTATTTCCACTATGTCACTGTAGCTATTTTTTGCGTCTAATTTTTTTGCTAACTGCCGAATTAAAATGCCTAAACAGCAAGCATCAATAAATTATCACTTTCAGTGAAATTTTAATTTTTCTAAAATTTTTTTAAATGTAAATTTTTAGAAACAAACTGTCCACAACAAAGTGGACAAGCGGAGTCCACAAGTCAATTACTGGTGTTCTTTAATTTCTGTTTCTGGATAAGTTTAAATCTCGGTGTAACTATATATTTTGCGATATTTGTACAAGAGAGAACTGTCATGTAAGAAATAACGATAAGAAATTGTTAAACTGAAAATTTAAACTAAGCAAAATTTAAATATCGCCTAAACAAGATGATTGTCAAATTTGAAAACAAAAAACAATCATCAGTAAATATATTTAGTGGTTTTAAATAGTTTCTTAATTTTTCCTTTTTTGAATATTAGCTGATTTTCTAGTCCCAATTCTGACAAGCTGAAATCTGATTAAAGTTCTATTCTGGCACTTTTTCCCATTCCTGTACTGAGTCATGCATTTGGTACGAGTCAAGTGTGGGTACTAATTTTATTACTCAACTTTCTAATTAAGCGACTAAAACAAGTTAAAGGATAGATGTTGCGTATAAGCGGAGTATACAGGATTTTAACTCCCATTGCAATTTGCGCTATTGTAATTTGTTAAAAATATCAGAATTGCTGAAAAATAATTAATTAAATTAACAAGAGAGCGTAAAACTAACACGAAAACTTGGATCGTAACACACTTTTTACTCCTTTTCGTGTTAAACATTAGTGGTGCAGCAGTTCCCCAAAGTTGAACGTTACGCAAAATTAAGTCTGATTAGGTAACTTACAGATTGGTCAGACCCAATTTTTAACTCTAAATGGTTCTAATTATGCCATAAATTTGTCCTTGTGGTTACCACTATTACGAGTCGGACTTAACACCAAACGATACGTTAACACCGAGTCGCAACGTTTAGAACACGTAACGTGAATTCCCAACGCGTTTTCTCAGACAAGTGCTTCATTAGTGAAATTTTTGAAGTGCGTTCAAGTTACGTAGTCTTTTGAAAGTTTCAGGTCCTAAGCGTGTTTTCCTTGGAGTGTCTTTGTTTTGAGAATGCTTGCAGTTTTGAGTATCTGCCCCTGTTGAGTACTGTATGTTGCAAAAAACAATTGGGCCAGTAAAAAACTGCAGCGCACGCTTTTGCACAACACACGCATATAGTAATGCAATCATGTCTACTTTTTTGCAAACATTTTTTATTTGAGAGCCCTTTATGTCAAAACCACGAAAAAAATTGTTTTAATTTGACTACTTTGTGAGATTACAAAGACATTATGGTTATATAATGGGAATAATAGTACTTATGTAAGGGTCCACTGATTTGTAGACAATATGTCGTTATATAGAAAAATAATCGACTCTACGGTGTGAGAAAACACAACATGACTAAACAATGTATTGCAGTTTTTCACTCACCTTATATGCAAATTTGCCAACTTGGCCAACTTAAGCATCCGATACTTTGACTATTTGAAATGAAGTCAAGTTCTAATCCTCTAGTTAATTTTTGTTCCTTCTAGAGAAGGAACTATTGTTTTGAAATCAACTCTGCATAGTGTAAATGTAGCAGCCACATGTTATCCAGTGCATATGATTAACACGTAAAGTCAGTATGGGAACCGACTGCTCTTTTTTTGAAGACAGGCTTTTTGTTACTATTTTTAATGAAATAATGCTTAATAATACTTTTGCCCAAGTATTGAGTTGTCATTTTAATAAAATTTTGTAATTTAAAAAACTTTCGTTCGTTCAAACTCGATACATATACTTATCACGTGATCGTCTAGTCTGCTGTTTGTTTTGTACTTCCCTTCTACATAGTCAAAACTAAAGAACACGTCTCATGAAACTGGCGTGGTCGAGTGGTCAGAAGCGCTGGTCTAGAACTTATTGATATGAACTTCGAGGGCTCGACACCCATTCATTGACTTTTTTGCAAAAATTTACACCGCTTTTGTCAGCCAAAACTGTTTTGACGGGAGATATTCATGTCGAGGAAAAGCGATTGCGTCAATGAAATGACAAGCAGATGCGGCAATTATGGCATGTGTTTTCGACAAAACTGTTGAATGTATACCTAGTGTGTGAGATCAACACCTAAGCATCGAAACTATTTGTATGCACGATGCGCTGGAAAGCTCCGAGTGGAAAGCACGAGTGCGCGCAGCGCACGAGTGCTTTGCACGAGGGCTTTCCAAGCAGAGTTGCATACTAATATCTGAGTGTCAGTGCTAGCCATGCTACAACAGACTTGTCACATGGCCTTAACACAAGTGAAAAACAAAAAGTACGGTAGCGGTAGGATTCGAACCTACGCACATCTGACTGACAGATCCGGAGTCAGGGCCGTAGACCACTCGGCTACGCTACCTTGGATGGTAAATATTTGAATAACAGCATTGAGTTAGAAGTTAGAGTTAGAAGTTATTGCGCAGAATTATTAAATGACATTATTATTGATACGGAACAGCTAAGTAACTGGTGTCTATTAGCAAGCCTACATATGTAACTGAAAGGAGACTACAACAGCCCTTCACACTGTACGCACATTAATTTTATCACAACTTGGGTTTTAAATAACTAGTTCCGAAGAAGCCGTGGTCGAGTGGTTATGATGCATGACTAAGACTCTTGATGATTTGTCGCGCAATGGTTCGATTCTCTCCGTTCTTTTTAAGGTTCTTTCTTACTTCTAGCAAGCGTGCGACAATTCTTTGAGTGCACGCTGCGTCGAATTCGCCAATGCTTATCGTGTATTCAGAGAGTGCAACAAATCTCTGAGTGCACTCTTGGGAGTTAAGTGATTAGAAGAGTAGCACGTATCAGAGATTTGTAGCACGGTTAATTACATAGAGGCCATGTGACAAGTTGAGTTGGCCAACTTAGCCTTTTTTAAGTTGGCCAAGTTGGCCAAGTTAGCCATTGAAGTTGGCCAACTTAAGTTGGCCAAGTTTGCCAAGTTGAGTTGGCCAACTTAGCCATTTTTAAGTTGGCCAAGTTGGCCAAGTTAGCCATTGAAGTTGGCCAAGTTCGCCAAGTCAGCTGGCCAACTTGACCATTTCTAATAGCACAAGACCAGGACGGTGCGCCCCCGGATGTGCCCTCAAAATTTTTTTAAAATAATTTTTAATGTCTTTTCAGATTAATTTATTTCTCATCATCCAACATTTAGGCAGAGCAGTTAACAATTCTTCGAAACAAAACTAACTAACTACGTATATACATCAACTGATTAAGTTGGCCAAATTTGGCTATGTAGGACACTACACTTGGGCCGAAAGGAGAAGTATAAATTAGGAATACCTAAGAACTATTTTATAGAATTATGTTATAGAGATAGAAATAAGCTAATGTAGTTCACACTACTAAATGAAGATATCTATTAACACGAAATAAAAAATTATTCTCACTAATAGCATTATGAATTGCTTAGACTTCCGCAAACCTCAGATTAGTTTTGGGTGTAGACAAACTAGATCGCCGTGTGTAAAATACAGGTAAAATTTAATTAGTTTTCGATAATTGCTACAAAACTACAGTCTCTGGTATGCTTAAACCAAGAGTACATAATAGCGTCTCACTGTATATAGAAGAAGAGTGAGACACTCTCCAGCCTGCCTGTGTTCTAGCACAGGCAGATGCGCTGGTCGTTTTCAGGCTACATGTTGACATTCTATGCAACATGTGACTGGCCAATCAGAAGCGAGCTTCTATTCTCTGATTGGCAGACGCCTGTGCACGTGCTCCAATCATAAAACGGGATAGGGATAAAGGTTAATAACTCATTATTTATTCATAGTCTGCTTGTAAAAACATTAAAAAAGGTTTGCAAATACCTTTGGGGATATTTTGGCAAACTTTCAGCGAAATTGATTGAGAAACTTTGAAGAAATTCAGAAAAGTTTATATCTCAAAAGTTTCTCAATCAATTTCGCTGAAAGTTTGCCAAAATATCCCTAGAGGTATTTGCAAACCTTTTTTAATGGTTTTGCAAGCAGACTATGAATAAATAATGAGTTATTAAGCTTTTATTCCTATCTTAATGCTTATCAACGCATCAGCGATTATATACTAAAGTGTGTTACGCAGGGAATCTACGCGCTGATTGGTCAGCCACATGTTGAATAGAATGTCAACATGTTACCTGAAAACGACCAGCGCATCTGCCTGTACTAGAACACAGGCAGGCTGGAGAGTGTCTCACTCTTCTTCTATATAGAGTGAGAAGCTATTATGTACTCTTGCTTAAACGAATCTTCATTTTAGAAACGGCTTCTTGTGTATTACGTTCAACCTTTTATTCTAAATTTAATTATTTTGCGACAAACCGCAGCCAACAACTAAAATAAACCATTTCTTAATCCATATGTTGTAAATGAGAAATAGTGCCCACAAGACTTGGGAGCTTCGGTATAGTTGTTAGCATTCTCGACGTCGACGCGAGCGGTCGGGTTCGAATCTCGGCACCTCCATTTCTTTCTTTCTTTCCAAATCGGGGTTTGTTCTTTCTTTCAACATATACATAGTGAGATCATTACAGCGCATGTAGCAGGTATATAACGGCCACTAAGTGCTTTTCATTATGCCACCATTCACGTTACTGAACGTTTGAGTACACAAGATGCAAGATGTAATTGTAGTGATGGCACTGAAGTCTCCCTCGTTTTGCAAAGTTGTCGTGTGCAGTGTTGAGTGACCTTACAGTTTAGCATACTGCTTAAAAGATCGCACTTTACTACACTACAGTGCTCAGTACAGTACATTTTTCCTGTGTGTTTTTAAGCTCACGATCAATCATAAGGCCCTGTTTTTTAGATTGAAAAAATAGTTCGCATTTTTTGTCCAATTTATGAACTGTTTATTATGCGTTTATTATGGGCGCTTATCACACGAAATATATTGTGATTTTCTTGCAGTATTAAGCTTTAAAACTGTTATGTTTTGCTGTATTTGGCTGTAATATTGACATTATAGGTGGACAATTTTAGACCACAAATTTTCCGAAGCTGAATAATCCGTGTGTGTTTTGTCTTCATTTTCGATTATGGAGTAAATTATTCTTGTATTCTTTTCATATCCGGATTATACTATGAAGTTGAAGTATACAGTAATTTTTAACATTAAACGGCCTACACGTGTTAACAGACGTAAATAATTGATCTGGGAGTCCTGAATACACAGTATAGGGTTACCGTGGGGGGGGGGGGGGGGGGGGCCTTTGGCGGGAGTGAACCCCAAAATCGCTTAGATCGCCGTAAAATGCTTCAAAAATGACAAAAAAATCTAAAAATCGCCTAAACATCTCGTTGGGGGGTTTGGGGGGGCCCCGGTGGGCCCCCCCCTGGCCCCGTGTACTGTGGGACCCTAGAACTAGCTTCTATACGTAAATATGTATTCTTCGGCCAAGAACCCAATGTATCTCGTGTGTTGAACTAATGAAGTTATGATTTCGGTTAATTTGCCTGAACGTCTGCTAGGTAGTAAGGTTCTGTTTGTTCTGATATATCCATATAGTTAACATCTATTGTATCATATATATGCACGATTTTTTAGACTTTTTGTTCCTTCTAGAGAAGGAACTATTGTTTTGAAATCAACTCTGCGCAGTGTAAAAGTAGCAGCTACATGCTGTTCAGCGCATATGATTAACACGTAAAGTCAGTATGGGAGCTGACTGCTCTTTTTTTAAAACGGCGTTGTTCCCAATTTTAAACGAAACAATTGTAAAGAACACTTTTTCAGAGATCTTAACTTGTAATTTTGATTGATTTTTGTTCTTTAAAATTTTTTGGGCATTGTAATGTCTCAGACAAAATACATACGCAATTCACGTGACTGTCTGGCCTATTATTATCTGTTTCCCAGTTTCAAACTTCAACATGTGGCATAAGCTCTAGTTCTTCAGTTAGTTAAAGCAAAGGTAGTGTAGGGTAGGATTATTATTATTAAAAAATATTAATTATAATTTTGAATATTTATTGAGCGCATATTAATCATGTTTTTTCCAATAGCAGTGACAATTAAACATCACAGGAATATAAGTAGCGTGGCCGAGTGGTCAAAGGCGCTATCTCAAGAGGATGGTTCAAGATGATTGTCTTACGGCATGGGTTCGACCCCCACAGTTGCATTTTTTCCAAAAAAAGTAGTTTTCCAAAAGAAGTAGTTAGGCACTGTTGTCTGCAAAATCTGTTTTTATTAACTAAAATAAAGTCAATAAAGTTTTGTCAATAAAGTGAAGCAACTGCAGCATGTAATATTAAGAATCGCAATGCACACTGAAGTCGAAGCTGACTTAGGCGAAATGTGGGTGACAAATATGGATTTTGCACTCAACAAAGGAACCTTGCTCCTTTTGGGGCCTGCTTGTTACACTGTTTTTAGACTTTTTGGACTCTAGCATGTATTTTTTCAGACTAATAAACTTACTAATATTTACTAATATTCACAAACATGTCGTTTATGAAGCCCGGCCCTGGGAAAGAGTTTATTCTAGGCTTGAAAGTCGTGAAAGTTCATTCTGCAAAGATTCTCTTAGAGCTGTTTTATAAGTTAATTCTATTAGATTAGTTTAACTTCAATATATATTTCCTTACTTAATTAGGACCTACTTTAAGATTAAAATTAGCTGATAAGATTAGATTAACATAACCTAGTCACATTTGGTTTTCTTAGACAACATCAAATGCTTTCGAATTTTCAGCGTGCTACTTCAAGGTTCAATGATATGCTGTGCTGCTAATGAAATATTTTCAATCTTCAAAATCGTCGAGTTTTTGATTTAAAGACGCATAAGCCCGGTTCATACTTGTCTTTAAGAGCATGGAACAAAGACAAGGACAATTTTCGGTCAACTGGCTAAATCGTTTTGTCTACTTTTTTTGCATACAAACAGGACTTGTCCCAAACTTTCTTCATGTCCAAATTTGATTAGTTTGACCCGGCAGTTTACTTGAGGACAAATCGATAGAGGCAAAGATAAGGACAAGTATGAACTGCAAAGAAAGGATAGCTTATATTAGCAAACAGATGCAAGATGCAGTTACTTAAAAGTTCTGCTGCGCCCTATTTTAGGAGTTTCTGCTCATTACATAATAAGTTGGTGACTTTTTAGTTATTCTATTCAATTAGAAACCGTTTTAAACACCCAGCATAGGTAGTTATACGCAGCATAATTCTCATCAATATTCGTTATGAATGTATTTTTTGGTTCATGGGACGTACAGTTTAATTGACTTTGACTCAATTTTATTTAGTTTGACTATTATTGGCGTGATATATTTCAAGAATAAATACTTACTAACGATTTCAATCAATTAAAAAAGCATAAAAATTCTTTACAGCATGGCCATTTTTGCAATACATTACATATTCATTTTTGCTTTTTGGAGCAGTACTAGATTAAGTGTCAGATATTTTTTGCAGTTTTTTTATATTTCCACATTTCACCAATTTCTATTTGTCATTTTTTCAGTCGAGATGTTTTTTTGCAACTGCTGAATTTATTCAAATAATTTTTTGGAGCAGTGAAATTTTTAATTTTTCAGAAGTTTCACAACGTGAATTCTTCCCTATTTTCATTTTCTATTTTCTGCAATGTCTATGGCTGCATTATGATACGGAATTCGGTGTGATATTATTTACTGGCTGAAAATGACTGAAATTTGAATTTTTTTGGCCATTTTCTGGGTGTTTTGGCAGAAATTTTGGAATTTTATGAACCGCTGCAATCGTCAAAATTTGGTCCTCACTTGCCCACGTTTTGTCGCTACTGTTTCAATTTTCGTCCACTGTTGTAGAACAAAACGAAGTGACCACAGCATATCTGACCTTGGAGGATTTTGAACGCGGCGCCAATTTGACCGACGGTGAGTGAAGGCCATTTTACACGAGGGCGCATTTTTCTGGACGCAATAGCACATTTGTCATTTGTGATCATTGTGCAATGGAAGACATAAAGGACGTATGAGCGGGTGGACATAATAATAGCTCATGCTGATGCGCCCGCTCATGCACCTTGCAATGCTTCATGGCGTACGACATGCAATGCGCCAGCAAATGCTCCCTCGTGTGAAACGGCCTCTTCGTGTGAAACGGCCTTAAAAAGCGCTAGTCGCTAATACTTGCAGCCTAGTGCGTAGTTCATATTTGTCCGTATCCCTGTGGAAGTGTCTGTAAGCCAGCACAAAAAATTCTACAGCTGCACTTTGCGCATTTATTGACATGGGTTAGATCGGCTTAAACGCAAAATAAATCCATTTTGCGAAAGCTAGTACATAATAGTAAAATATTCTGCTTAAGAACAAACGGATAGCCCTTACGTACAAGTATAAAGCTTCACAGTCATTCATACTGTAAAAAATATGTCCTGGTGCATCAAATTATGTATTCTCATATTATACAGTTATAATTGCTAATGAAAAACTTTTGTCTTTAATATTTTATTACGATTTCTTCATTAAAAGCTTGATTTAATCTGTTAAGACTTAATGTTTTGACTCCAAACTATTGACAAATTGCACGAAATTTATTGTCTACCCTATCTGTAAAAAACTGTTAAAACTCATTACCGGTTTCAAGGAGTTTTTCTAGACAAAAATGGCAGATACTTGATTTTTACCAATAGTGGCATTATTTTATGCCAGTTTTTGGCTCATGTTTTTATATATTTTATGTTTTTTATTATTTTTTATTAATACCTTTTGTTTTTCAGACGAACTCATAACCCGAAAAACAGATACGCCAGCATGGATACAAAACAGTGGGTGACTCGTAAAACACTGATCAAAATTTCTGTTTCTACGATTATTTTATATATTATGATTGTGTTTAGAGTGTTTTATTATGAGATTAACGCCGTTTGCACCAACCTTATTCTTTAGCTATTGTTATTCTCTTGCTATTGTCGTGTTGAAAGAAAGAGGAGGCCCCAATTTAGAAAGAATGAAAGAAATGGAGGCGCCGGGAATCGAACCCGGGCCACCTGTTACAGAATTAAGGGGGTCCTACAAGGCCCCCGTTTATAGGGCTTATTCTTATTTTAAGGGTTCCCCCTTCGAAAATATATGCGATGGTGACTAGATATTCGGTCGATCTCATGTCGGTTGAACCCTGCCTCAAGGGCGGAGCATTCACGTAGGCCTCCAAGCCTCCTTCAATCACACCACACTCAGGGTTTCCTGGCTTACCCGCAACCACAGGGTTTCTCGATCGACCCAGAAGATTCTCAACCAATACCGAGGGTTTCTCCGGCTCACCCCGAACCGAAACCGAGGGTTTTCTCCGGTTCACCCCTAACCGAAACCGAGGGTTTTTCGGATTACCCATAACCGAGGGACCGATCAGAAAGAAACTATGTACACAGTCACACTGCACACAGCACGAGTACCGTAAGGGTTGAAGTGCCAACCTCAACCCAGGGCAGGGGGTTCGGGGATAGGGCTGTCCTGAGGACCCGGCCCTATCCTCTCCGTCCTGTCACGGTCGCCACTATGTTGAATAGAAAGAGGATGCCCCAATTTAGAAAGAATGAAAGAGATGGAGGCGCCGGGAATCGAACCCGGGCCACCTGCTTCGAAGTCAGGCATGCTAACCACTACACCACAGCCCCCGAGTCTCATAGGCCCTTTCTATTTATAAGGTCGAGTGTTATTAAACCTGTTACAGAATTAAAAAATATATGGATGGTGACTAGTTAATGGGTTACCGTTATCGTTGAAACAAATCTTATTAATTCGTCGTCAGCGTTTAATGAGATCAGCTATTCTTGACCCTTGAGTTATTCTATTCTCGAGCTATTCTATTTTGGTGCAAGCCAGTGTAACTCGACTGAAGAAGCTCAATATAAACGGCAACTTTATATTGTGGGCTGACTTCAGTAATCTTGTGATCATTTGTAATTTCTTCTTTCTGATAAAATGAATAAAGCGGTTTAAAAGTAATTCTCGGTAACAGTAACGGTTTAGGAATTTTATTTTAAAGAATTTTTTCAGTGATTTTTGAAATCTCTGAAAGTCTTTTGAAAGTAAAGAGTAGCTACATAGTTTTAATGGTCTCAGTTCATAACATATTTGATATTCTGACCTATTTTATAGTTTAACGACTTTTGTCACTATGTATATGCTTTGTTACTAAAAAGTCTTCATGTAAGTCAAAAAAGCGAAAAATGGTCGAAATCGTTATTAACACCTTAATCAAGCTCATCAAATAATCGGTAATATCGAAATCTTATTCATAAATAGACTGTATTATTCGTCACTGAATTTTGACTAATATCTACGCATGCCAGCAATAATTATGTTGAACACTGTGTTTGGATTTAGATAAGCGGCTTAGAAGCTTAGAAACAACACATCATTGTAGTACAGATATATTTCTTGTTGTAATTTAGAACATTTTCATGGTGACATTCAAGGTCGCGGCATAAGCAGGGACGGAGCCTCGGTGAGAAAATAAGAATCTAATTTATATTTTGAGATTTCTGCAATGAAGTAAAACTGTTTGAAAGAAATACATAGATACACTAATTGATTCATACGACTGCCGAAATTTAAACGTTGAAAATGTATTGTTTTTTTACTTGTTAATAGCTTTATAAATCGAAACAACGCTACGCTACCATGTATTTGCGGCCCTTTCTTGAGCCACAAACAGTGAAATTGTTTGAAAAAATAGTACACGAAAACTGTACAAGTGTAAGTTATAGCACGTATTAGCGTGCACTCAGTAGATTATACGCACTTGTATGTGCGCGAGTGCGCGAAGCGCACGAGTGCACGTACG
Source organism: Trissonchulus sp. WLG1_4 (assembly GCA_030248245.1). Taxonomy (NCBI): domain Eukaryota; kingdom Metazoa; phylum Nematoda; class Enoplea; order Enoplida; family Ironidae; genus Trissonchulus; species Trissonchulus sp. WLG1_4. The sequence continues at coordinate 13,224 of JASANF010012070.1, read as the reverse complement.
AGGGTTTCACGTGCAAGTACATTAATTTAATGTGTGCGCGCCAAAAGTTCTATAAGTGACTTATAATACACCTTTGATGCTGCTGTTAGAGGTGTCATATAAGGATAGAGGTGTCACATTTTGATGTCACATACTCACATAAGCAATGTATTAACAAAAGATAGACCCCGCGTTTAAGACACCGCGTTTAACTGCCAAGCTGCTCTCGTACTCAACTGTCTGAAATGATTGGAATTTTGTGCTCTTGACATAGTACGGCTACATATATTGTGTAGTTCGTTCTCGCGTTTTTACATGCTTCCGACTTTTCTATTGTACGTGTGCATGTGGCCCAGATCAGTTGACTTCGCATAATGTCGCTGTTTATGTAATGGCATATGTACGCAGACGTATTACATATTATAGTTGTCTGTTAACTGCTACTTATTTGCATATTGATCCTTCGCAGCTTTTGGTACACCGCGTCAATAAGTTACTTATACGGCACGCTACAGAGTGCAATAACTGATAACAGATGCACGCTGCGTTTGTTTTTTTTGTGTGCTCACTTATTTTGTAGAGTTAGCGCACGGTGTTTTCTAACTAAGGTGTGTTATAATCTTTTTTTATCATACGACAATACAGTACTGACCAAAATCTCCGGAGTCTGTAGCGAGTAATTTTGGCCGATACTGTAATCGTTAAAAATTAGTTCAGGCAGTAACCAAAACTTTTTATATAGTATCTCTGTAAAATTCGCCATTGGCGACAGTCAGTTCAATAAATAAATAAATAAATGAATAAATATACTGTTTGTAAAATCAGTTTCCTAAAACTGGTTCAAGTTATATATATATATATATATATATATATATATATATATATATATATATATATATATATATATATATATATATATATATATATATATATATATATATATATATATATATATATATATATATATATATATATATATATATATATATATATATATATATATATATATATAAAAAAAATATATATAATATATTTTTTTCCGCCAATTTTAGAATCGGAACGGGGTTCGTCTCCGCTACGACAAATGGCCCCGTGGAGAAATACCCTATGTTCTCTCATCACGATACTGTACGTTGAAATGTCAAAAAATAACTGGGGAACCGTGGGGTCGCAGAAAATGGATTAATAAATAAAAATTAGAAATAATAATATAAAAAGCAGATATTGCGTTTAGACATTTTTACAAAAGGTGTAAGGCTTTTGGTTTGGCGTAGATAGACATTACTTATTCAGTTTAATTTCAGTTTTAGAGTTAGGTTTGTTTTTTTACGGCTGTGGTAAAGTTCCATTTTGTGTACAATAAGTTACGTCAATGTTCTAAGTTAGTTTTTGATTGTTTAACTTTGTTAAATTATTAATACTAATGGAAAAATTTCCGTCTGAGGAAAGACCACTTTACGTTGAAGCTAAACTTCACTATCTAGAACGATATTAACTGACTTGTCTTTGTGCGAAGTTTAAATGGCATATTTAAAGTATTTTTGTATTTGACGTTGAGCTTTGTAGGGAACAAAAAGTATTTGCAAAGTTCTTCAAGTGAGATTTCAAGAGTAGTTTTTACAGCTGCGTAAACTTTTTGACGAAGTAAAATTAACTTGTGCTTGAGTATTACGTAAGAATTTGGAATTTTGAAAAGGCAAGAATCTAAAGTTCGCCGTTGATCAAATTTTGAACCGAAAAATATAAAAAATAGTATGATTTGAAGTTTAGCGGTTTGCGTCAAATTTTAAAAAATAGTATGATTTGAAGTTTAGCGGTTTGCGTCAAATTTTAAAAAAGGAAATTGAATCGATTTTTGCTCCTACGCTGTAATTACTTTTACTGTTATTTTCACATTGAAGCTTTGAGCCACTTTCACTGTTCTAACATATTCATCTGGCAGTGATAAGTTACTGCTAAATTGATGGTAAATTTTATTTTTAACGAAATTGTTCTGAGGAACTAACTCAACATAACTACATACATAAAAAATACTATTTACTTTTTCATGATTGTGGTTATGAAACCTACCCTGATTTGATAGTCCTTGTACAAACATAACCTTTTATTTTGCACCTCTAATATCCTTGAGTTTTTCGTTTTTGCATGATTGCAGTTGCAGTTTGTACTTTTCAATTTAGTTTTATTTTTAAGCATTTTAAGCATAGCATTTATACCCATGAAAACAGTCCATTTGCGAAAATATGGACTCTGGTCAATTATAGCAGTGTTTATATAGAAGAAGAATGAGCCACTACTCTAATTCGCGCGTTGTTGTTGTAGCACCACATGAGAGAGCGATTCTTGCCCGAGCTATCCAAGCTTACCATGACAAAACGTGTATTCGATTCATTCCAAGAACTGGACATCAAGACTATGTTTTCATTGGAAAAATTGACGGGTATTGTAATAGAAATGAGTTTTTAAGTAGTTTATTTAATTTTTAATTAATCGTAACGTGGGTATTTACATCGGCTCGAGTGCGTACACATGAAAGGTGCTACTTTGTTAACTCACGCTCTACAACTGTCATGCTTAATAACTGTCATAAGTTGAAAATTACGAAGTGCAATAGGCAAATGCTTGGTGCAAATAGTTTGCAGCATGAATCATCGCTAGCAGCAATGTTGTGCATATCAACGTACACGCTGCATAGCTGCGTCTAATTTTCAGTGCTGTAAATAAGGCCTACGAGACTTGGAGGCTGTGGTGTAGTGGTTAGCTTTCTCGATGTGGACGCGAGCAGCCCGGGTTTGATTCCTGGGTCCTCCATTTCTTTCTTTCTTTCGAAGTTTTTTTCAACATGCTAAGTTTGCAATCGTCGCATAATGTCAGAATGCCGTGAAAAATACGTTTGCAAAGATCCCTTTATTAAACGACACAATTTAGATAGATGCAGCAAATGTTGCATGCGATGTTGTATAAAAACTGTATCGTATGAAATGGATTTTAGTAATTTCTGCTCTAATTGCAGCTGCTATTCGGACGTGGGTCGAGCGGGCGGTCGCCAGGACTTGTCTCTGGACAACGGGTGTATCGAGTACGACACGGCCATCCACGAACTGATGCACGCCGTGGGGTTCTGGCACGAGCACGAGCGGTGGGACCGCGACGACTTCATCAGGATACTCTGGCACAACATCGATAGAAGTGCGGCTAGGTGGTTTACGGTACCGACCAAAAGTACCTACTTACTACAGACTTCAGAGGCCAAGTCACTTGAATCCGAAGTCATCGTATATACTTATCTGTACTTTGACTCCGGAATCAAGTGATTCTGACTCCGCTTTGACTCCGGAGTCGTGGCAAGTTATTCTGGTTACTACTGTAGATAGAATATGGTTCGTACTTGTCCTTATGCTTGTCAATCAATTGCAAGAGAAACTGTAAGAGCAAATGTACCATTTGTTCGATGAGGACATTCAGGTTCTCAAGTTCAGTTGTGTGAAAAAGATTTGGCTGCACAACCTGGCAGTTCGTCACAGAATTGCATTGACACAATTTTTTAAAAAGTCAGACACTCTATGTGCTCAGACAGTAAGTCCATGTAAAGGTGCTATGTTATTCTATTAGGTTGCCTTAGATGACTTTTATACCATCGTATGTCTAATATTGTCATGTATTCTTGATGCAACTGTTATCGATTTCAGATGCCTATGATCAATTTGGCAAAGTGAATCTGTTCGAAAGCGATTATTATGGCGAAAGTTACGACTACACTTCAATCATGCACTATGATAGTAAATCATTCACAAAGAACGGATTGAATACAATGGAAACGAAAACGGACGGATATACGTATGTAATCGGACGCGTGAAGGATTTCTCTGATATCGATTTGCGCAAGATCAATAAAATGTACTTATGTCATGATCAGTTGAACAGTTTGAATCGAAACCGTTTTGCCCCCAATATATCCCCTTCCCGCGGCGGGACCTTAAATACAGGCCACAATTTGAACTCTCACAATATCAACATAAACAACAATAATCATAACAATCATAATTTCAACACTAATCTCAACGGAGGGGGCTGGCCTTTAGACCAGGGGGGTCGCCAACACGTTTTTGATCCCCCTCCAATCACCTTTTCGATTACCACTCGCCCCCCACCCCCTCCCGTTGCCGTTGTACTGCCCCATCAGCCCTTTCAACCCCCCCACACCCATGTGCCCCAACCTGCCCCCCTTCCCCCACCCCAGCCCCAGCCCCCTCCCCCTGTTGTCAATTCTGGGATACCCGTATCTGTACATGGCATACCCTCGCCTGTTCCCATACCAGGTATGTTCATGGATTAAGGGGATTAAATGGCTTATTCGTAGATTTTATCAAGAGTATATTATAATAAGCTCAGGGTACCCCACCCCCACCTTAAAAGCGAGTTGTTTTAGGTCCGGAACATCGTTCCGGTGTCATAGAAAAAAGTGTCCGCCGGAAAAATTTTTAGGAAAAATGTGTCCCCCCCGGACACTTTTTTGTGAAAAATTGTGTCCCCCCCGCCGGAAAATTTTGTCCCACCCCCCGGGCACTTTTTTCCGGAAAATTTCTCCTTGGACACTTTCTCCAGGAAATTGTGTCCCCCCGGACACTTTTTTCTGAAAAATTGTATCCCCCCAGCGGAACATTTTGTCTTACGCCCCTTTGTTTCATACTGCTAAAATAGACTGCTCAATGCATTATTGGTGGTATGTATGTTCACATACTATATACAATGAACAAAATGAATATGCTACAAACTATTTATTCAATATTCAAAATTTTGGTGAAATATCCAAAACTTCGCATTTCCACTTTTAAAACAGCTTCATATTGACTATTGTTAATGAAAATATTAATATTGGTATTTATCACTAAATACGCCATAGATTCTGTTTAGTTTAAGAAAAACTGCTTCGCTTAAGCATGTAAAAAACTGCAATGTTAACAAGGGAGACACATTTTTGCGGAAAAAGTGTTTGGGGGACACAATTTTCCAGAAAAGAGTGCTTAGGGCAGGGACAAATTTTTCCAGAAGGCCGACACTTTTTCAGGAAAAAATTGTCCTGTGGGACTCAATTTTTGGTGGACACTTTTTTCGTGACACCGGCCGATCACCTGGAATAGAAAAAAAGCATCAAACACTTTCCTATAATGTACTCTTGATCGTGCAAACTTTTGTGCAAACTTTCTTGTTGTCTAATTAGTACACTTTATCAGATTACATTTTAGTTGATTAAAAATTACATCTTCACTACATGAATTACCTATTGAAAACAACTGAGGAAAAGCACGCCAGCCAGAGACCAACGTAGAATGGATAAGCGTACAGACAATCTCTTGAAGCAGTATAGTTCGTAGCTGACTATTCTTCAACACAAGAAAGAAGCCGATCTGAACATATGCTCGACTGCTGTCATAGAGGAAAGACAAGAAAACACTAATCTTACCAGGCAAACTGAAGCATTACCTTATAATCGATCATCCTATTGACAAAAAACAGAAACACACGCTTCACATGATTATATCTTGATCTGAAGTTATTAAAAGTTTTGCGAATCAATTTTGGAAATAAATGGTTTATGAGTCTAAAATAACCCATTTAACTGTCATGTTATTTAGCGTAGCACTCTTTTTTCGAAATATGCACATTTGTGCCAAATTTTATGTTGCGGTTTTAATCATGTGTTGTGTTATTAAATGAAATTTCAATCTACGTACTCGTTAAATCAGTGTTTGAATTATCCCACGACTGCTCATGGCGGCATCATACTAATTCAATGAATTGCTTTTGCAGGATGTAAAGACAAAGCAACTCTTTGTTACAAATGGCAAGAGCGGTGTCACGACCGATTTTTCAAGCAAATCATGGAAGAATTTTGTCCCCTCACCTGCGGATACTGTACCGATGTGACCACGTGTAAGCTATGTTAGGATTATATATTACATCACAAGAAATTGGCCAAGTTCATACTTGGTTAGGTTGGGCCCATGCTTGCCGTTTAAGACACAGTGACAACCATTGTGTACCGTTAAGGCAGCAGTTTCGTTAGGTCCACACTTTTCATTAAAACTCTGGTAACACCTGCGTCCCATTAAGGCAGCAACTTTTTCGTTAGAGCCACAGTGCGTCCCATTAGGTCCACAGTTTGTGCATTGTCACCCTATATATATTTTACAATTATTACGATACATATGCGGATTTGAAGGGGGGGGGGTGCGTAAATTGCTGCCTTCAAAATCTACTAATGCAGCCCACTCACACAGAAAGCGTGTCAACTTTTCGTAGTCCAACTTTTTAAAATTTCATAAATAAATTTTGCGCTTATTTTCAGTTCCGATTTCGCAACGGTAGGTTACCTTACCTGCCGTTAATTTATAATATTTCATACCGAAGGTCAGATGTCAAATTTATTTGTCTCCCTTTAAGTCAAAACTAATCTTATACAATTAAACATCATTTGCTGCCTTAACGCTACAAATGTGGCCTTAACGAAACACACAAAAGAGTGTGGACCTAATGGGACGATTTTAATCCTGACTTAATTTCGTTTGGCCTTAACGGGACACAGCCGTGACAACGACAACTACAGTATTTGCCGTCTATTTTTTCTGAGATTCTGATGACAAAATGTTTTGAAAAATGACACACTGTATAAGAGTCACTAAACTAACACTAAATTGGCAACAAGTAACATACTCTTTTTTACAATGCACTTTTGCTTGCATCGATATTCATACTAATTATTTCATGTTCTGTTAGCGTTGTAAATGAAAATTAGGGCCTACAATTAGGAACTTGGGACAATTACAATTAGGGACTTGGGGAATGTTTCTAGTAGCTAGTATTCTCGACGTCGACGCGAGCGGCCCATGTTCGATTCCCAGCGCCTCCGTTTCTTTCTTTAGGTATTTCCAAATTGGAGTATCCTTATTATATAGTTCATTTGTATTCTTATTGCTGCAAAGCAATGCAGAACACTTTTGTTTCAGACACAGAGCCCCAAGTGAACCCTCATTCTTGGTTCGACTTTTCCATGGGTCGCAGAAGAAGACATATCGCATCGTAAAACCCGATCCAGACGATTCGTCGCCAAAAAACATCAGTCAACCTCAGCTGCAGAGATGCTCTGATCTTCTGTGATGATACACGGCCAAAGTAAAATACCGAAGGACGTTTTGCTGTTTTGAGGACCGATTTGTCATACTATAGATGTATTGGATGGAAGATCTACACTTTATCTGCTGGATTCTGCTATTCATTATCATTTATTAAGCTGTAATATTAAGTAAAAATATTGACTTTTAAGCAACAGCGTTAGTCCAGAATCGACCTGAAAACTGCAAGTGATAGAGTGTATTAAATTATTTAAAGATTTAAAGATTTAAATTTAAAGATTTAAATTTAAAGATTTAAATTAAATGCGATTAACTGCATTGTATCAATGGACTCAAAACATTGTGAAAACAATATTGATCGGATTTAACTACCGTTACTTCTCACAGTCTGAATTGGATATCGATGAGCTTTAAAGTTTAGGTTCCATTTTGTAAACAAAAACTTTTTAAAGTACAAATAAACTCTCTGAATACAAATGACAGAACTTTTGCGAATTAAAATTAATTGGAATTAATATGGAATTAATTAATTGGAAAAATGAATTGGACCAATAAAAATAGATTTTAAAAAAAGCAATTAGCCTTGAGTCAAGCTTTTTAGTTTAGGAAATGTCCTGTTTTATCTGTTAGATAAAAAGGCACCGAAAAAATTGTTTACTGCCATAATAACTAGTGCAATATTTTGTACTTTTTACTTTACTTGTATTTTTGTACAAAGGATGAATCAGTGTTTGAAAACCCGGTTGTTTTCGTAGTTAGGTATCGTAATGTTTTTGTAATGTGAAATAACCCGTCATATATTTTGTCCTTTGAAAATACTGAATGTATAAACATTTTTTCTTATCAATTTAGATACAATTTTCGTCTTGAAACACTACTTTGCTGTGTTTTAAGGCGAAAATTAAAGTGTTTTTTTACTATATTTACTATTTTTGAAAAATGATAAATTTGGATAACACAAAAATTTCATACGTTATATCAAGAGTACACAACAGAATTATGTACCTATTATGTTTCCTATTATGTACTCATACAGTGCAGGTCTTTAATTATGTAGATTTTTGTAACGTTTTGTATGGTCTTTTGTTTTCTTCTTTTATATATTTTATCTCTTGATTTTATGTTTAGAAGAGCAAAATCTGACTGTTTCACCTTAGGCAACTTTCTTGTCATCTCATTACGATAGAACAAAAGTAATGTGTATAAGGTTCACTACCGGTTCCGGTAGTTTTAGGGTTCCGGTCGATCCCTGATATATATATATATATATATATATATATATATATATATATATATATATATATATATATCTATAGATACATTTGTATCTTACATAGTTTTATATGTGTATTGTATAATGTATAGTTTTTATTTCGTATGCATGTGTGACGTTATTTGATAGAATTCATAACCGCTGGTCTTACTGAGGCAAGAATACAAAAGATATTCAACTTTACACAAGAAACTTTTTTGAAAGGCAAAACACTGCAGAAAAAATAGTTTCAAAAGGTAGCGCTCAGCAACAAAACTCATGTTTGGCTCTCGGCTCATGCAATAAGTAGCTACACCACTTTAATGGCATATCAAAGAGACATCAAAAAACCTATTTACATTACAGTTTAGCACTTTAATGTGAATGTGTCAAATTTTATGACCATGTAGAATTTCCTATTCACACTAATTTTGTTTTTGACCTAGCTCAGCGAAACTTCAACCGATTTTGACAATCTTGGAATCAATAGGAAGATCTTTAAAAAATCTAGACGTGATTGATCTTCGATTTTTCATTTCTATTTTTGATTTTGCAAAAAATACATTTTTCAAAAATCGTCTGTGTTTGAGTGATTACAAAAGTGCTGCGAGCCACAAATTGAAAATTGAAACAGTTTCACGTCTGCATTTATATTCTTTTTTTCATTGTGTGAATTTTCAACTCGATCGCAATCGGCAGCTGGGACCCAGGTCTAAAAAAGTAGTCGATTTCGCTACGCAAAAATGTCAGGTGTGCCCACACGTTTCACTTTTTAAAAAATTAGACCTTTCCTTGGACTGCATATTTCCGTTGAAAAAATTACGAAAAGCCATACTCAACTTTTTAAGAAGTTAAATCAAAAATTTGATATTTTCGAAGATTTATCAGCTTTGTAGGTTTTTCATTTTTGATTTGCTATTTTCACGGCTAAATAACTCAGCAAAGCTTCAACGTATTCTTATGTTTAATACATCAATTTAAAGCTAAGAAACCGCATATTTCAGCTATATGAGTAATCATTTTATATGGAAACAAAAGTTTTTTGCGACGACTACAAAATTGTCCAAAAAGGTAAATAAATTTTCTATCACAATATGCACATCAGATGAAAGCTCTTTCAAGAAACAACTTTCCTTCAAGACATTATGGTCAAAAATGTCGCTGAAAAAAATTAACAGCCAAAGTCTGTTCCCCTGAGCGCAACCTTAAGTATATGATTTATAAAGTTTTGAAATTACTTTTATTCATATTTTTTATATTCAAAAAGTTACAGTGAAAGTATTTTTTGATGAAATCTTTACACGTTTTTGGAAAACTACTTAGCTATTTAGAGAAATGGTAACCAAATTAGATATAATTACGGCAGCGGTTTTTTATGCATTCTACGTTGTGTACTTACCCGAGCTTTTATTTTTTGTAGCCAGCCTTACACTTTTACCTGTTCAGTAGCTATGTGCAATTGAATTTTTCTGTTTGTATTTCAAATTAGTATGTTTTTTCAAAAAAACAATATTTGTACCTGTTGCTTCAGTCCTTTTCGTAGGTCTCACTTGATCAAGATTACAACAGTATAAACCCTCTTCCCAATTATGTGCTCTTGGAAGGAGCTGTTCACAAATTCGTGTTAATGGGATCAGATTAACTAATAACTCAATATAAAATTTAACTATCTGTGCAAAAATCTGCATGTTTATGCAATTAATACAGAAGAGTAACTTCGTCAAATTTGAACAAGTTACCATAATTCAGTGTTGAGTTATTCCAGTTAATTCAGTTACTCCAGTCCAATTAATTCGAATTAATAATTATTCCAATATGTGAGCAGGCCCTTAGAAGTGATTGAGGAAGAACACATAATGTACCGATTCCGTAAACTTTGGCATAATAATTGAAGTCACTGCATTTGTTTAGTTTTGACAGTCACCACTAAACCCTTGAACAAAACCTGCAAGACATGAAGGGCTTGAATATTGTCAGAAGTACATGTCTTGAACAGAAAGAGGGACACAAATTTAGAAAGAATGAAAGAAATGGAGGCGCCTGGAATCAAACCCGGGTCGCCTGCTCCGAAGACAAGCATGCTAACCACTACACCACAGCCCCCGAGTCTTATAGGCTCCATTTCTCATTTACAACACATGTAAACTGTAACTAAACTAAACGAGTTACTTGAGAAGTAACTAAAATTTTATTGAACCATGTACTAAAACATATGTGCACCCGTGCAAGAAATTATTTTGCATCATCGTCAAACAATGATTTTGAGATCTTCAATGTATCACAAAATTGATTTCAACCTTTGCACCCCTGCCACGTATTTGGTTATTGTCGCGGAACAAAAACTTCCATATAAGGAGTCAAAATCACGACGTTTTCGTATTGATTAGTTTCAGTCCATTGCTGATTTGTAATCATCATACGATGGTATCCTTTTACAGCGGTATTCTTGTTCAGCAGGCAAAATTACGAAATAATCACGACACCGGTAATGTGACTGCAAGACAAAGTCGCGCCAAATTACTGTCTACAGCATTACAGGAGGTGGCTGTAACTGGTTCTGAATCGATGGAACTGTCAATTGATTATTGCCGAGTTCTTTTTGTATTTTCTCCGATTGTTTTCGAATCCGCTCGCGTGCGGCTGCCAGCATATCTTCGTGCTTTCGGCAACGAATAGTGTTCATAATAGCACAACGAAATCTGCGGTTGAATGCCGAGTATATGAACGGGTTGAGACAGCTATTGATATAGCCCAACCACGTCGCTGCTAAAAAACACTTTTCCCAGACATCTGTCCATTTCCGGGGGTTGTACTGTAGACTCACAGCTTTGTAGATGTTGAGCGTAAAAAAGGGTAGCCAGCATAAAAGGAACATTGCTAAAAAACAAACTGACAACTCAAATTGTAAGACAAAATTGTAAGAGCTATACCATTAAATACAGTTTAATATATTTAGCATAAGATATCTGAGTATGAGTTTGCTTTTAGAATTGTTAACCGAAACTAGTATAAGTAAGCACCAATCGAACCGTGCTAAAATGAAATTGGAATCAAGTTAAACTTAGAACCTGTAACAGCGTTATGTCAATTATAATTTCTACATCAAACGTAATGCTTGTATGCTTGGCATACATTGGTTTAAAATTTACTTTGGAAAAAGTTCAATTAAAACCAATACTTGAAGAAATTAGTTAAACAAAATTTAGGGGAAATTTCAAAAATGGATTAAACGGATTAGTTTAAAATTTATTTCTTGATAATTCTTTTCAAAGTTAAGATAGATTTACGAAATTTTGTGCACATGCGGAAGACGTTGTGAATACTTGGTATGACAAATTATGATTGGATTTACAGACAATGTTCTGAGTTATGGGTAAAACAAGTTTTAATCTAATCCGTTTAATCCATATTAAGAATTGGCCCTAAGTTTTCGCGATAGTGCTTATTATCAAACCAAACTTACTCAAAACAATAGCGACCAATTCCGTAGCTTTGGTTTCCTTTCGAATTTGCTTGCCCTGTTTCGATTTAATTTTCATAATAAGTCTGATCGCCCTCGTTTTGAGTTCGCGCAAAGTTTCTGCAGGGCTTTTAGCACACGAAGCCTTGCGTAATGAGAAAATACTGATAGTTCTAGTACGAGGGGACTGCAGCGGTATGGTTTCACCGTTTTTCACCGAGCTTATACTGCCAACACCCTGTAGTCGATTTTGAACCCGGTTGAGCTTTCCGAAAATGGATGAGAGTTCGTCTAAATCTTCGGCTGATACGCCGGAAGCCTCCATATCGGCATCGTCTAGGGCTAGGGTCGAGTCCTGCAGAAACGGCATAGCCCATTTCAGAGTGTGCTTTCGTAGCATATCTTGATCTCCGTACGCCGAAGACATCATATTTTCCACGTTGTGCCCGAAAGTGAAAAAATTCTCAGCTGCCATTTCCTAGAACAGAAAGTTAAAACTGGCTAGCGCTAAACTTTAGAGCAGCTCAAGAATAAATTTGCGGTTTATTGGGTGTTGTCTACTTGTTGTTTAATGACGTTGTTAAATCTTGTTTGAAACATGATTAACAAATATACATAGCGGTAGTCGACAATATATTGTTTAAAATTACAAATGAAAGCACGGCGAATTAATTAATTTACAGCTAGGAAAAACCATTTAACAAACCTTAAAAGATAATTCTATTCAGATAATTTTTATAAAAACTAATGCTATTCTGCAAACATTTCTTGATGCAATAAAATGAAAAGTAGACAACTAACAAAATGAACCAAAAAGCCAAACTACAGAATGAACCAAAAACATGAAAACGCGTCTACAATTTCTTCAAACGTACATACTCCATTAGACTTACTTTAAACTTAACCGCTTTCAATCTTCTACGTAGACTGGCAAAAATGATACTGTACATGATGAACATAATGATACAGGGAATATAGAATGCAAATAGCGACCCATAAAGCATATACTGCGGGCTGTGAAGGGAACAGGAGTAATCGCCTGAACTATTAGCTGAAGTGTTGCGGATCACAAGTATTGGTGACGCCAAGAGCATACTGAACAGCCAGCAGAGAGCAACGGCGACGGGGGCAAAAATGCTGTTACGTGTTCGATACACGTTATAACGGATCACGGCGTTGAATCTGAAACAACAGTAACAAGCAACCGTCAAGAGGATGGAGTAGCACTGTGCCCGCTTTCCACTTATGGTTTATGGTTTATGGTATGGGTGAAGGTTTACCGTTTTATTCACACTGACAGTTTAAGGTTTAACGAACAGCAAATAGAATGTCAGGCTACAAATTTTCCCATAGTGGCTTGCATAGCTGACATTTGAATGTTGTATATTCATTGGCTGTAT
>JASANF010012069.1:0-10649 GCA_030248245.1 Trissonchulus sp. WLG1_4 | reverse complement strand
AAACTGAAAATGCATGTAAATCATGCTCAGTTTCAGTGCATTGAATTGCACTGCTGATATCACATCAGCATGCCTGCTGATGGATGCGTTGTGTGTGCATGTGTATGTGTGCGTGCTTTGAGTGTGTGAGTGGACTGCAGTAAGATTTGGTAACGTAAATTGAAACTGCATGAATTGTGTTCGTAGAAATTAGGTAAGTACTGTGTAGTTAATAGAGATGGCGAAGTGCCATATCCAACTTTTATTCGAGACAGGATGTATGCAAATGTTGAAACGGAGCAAGAAGTACGCAAGAACAAAAGCGGAAACACCAACACACTGACAAATAGGTATTCAACACAGGTATCGAAGATCGATCTTAATCTTAATGCGACTATTTTGAAACAATGCTACATAATACTAAAAAAACAAGATCTGTAAATTGTGCCATCTGCAAACGTAGCAAATCTCGAAAATATTACAGTAGTAGCATGCATGTGATTTAAAATTTTGTCGATTGCCACCAAGCTTCAATTATTACTTAGTTTTCAGTTCCGGAGCCAGTTTAAAAAATGTGATAAAGACTCGATCAAAGTTGAACCTTTGTATTACACAAGCATAGTATACTGCAAAAAAAATAATTTGCATGCCGAGCTTAATTTTACCGATACGGTAAAATAATACTTGCTGTGGTCATGTAGTAAAAATTTACGCTCGTCAACAAAAGTGCTTGTTTTAGACCTGGGTTCAGCTGACGATTCCGATCGAGTTGAAAATTTGCACAATGATAGAAGAAATGTGAATGCAGAGTTGAAAGTTTTTCGATTTTTAAATTTTGGCTTGCAGCACTTTTTGTATTCGGTCAAACACCACTGATTTTTGAAATATCGATTTTTTGCAAAATCAAGAATAGAAATGAAAAATCAAAGACCTTTCACGTCTAGATTTTTGGAGGATCTTTCAATCGATACCAAGATGGTCAAAATCAGTTGAGGTTTCGCTGAGCTAGGTTAAAAATAAAATTATTTTGAAGAGAAACTTCGCAATGGTCATAAAATTTGACACATTCACAAGAAAGTGCTGAGAAGTATTGTAAATACAATTTTTTGAGACCTCTGTGATGTGCGGTTAACATGGTATTGCTACTATCAAGAGTACGTAATAGCGTCTCACTCTATATAGAAGAAGAGTGAAACACTCTCCAGCCTGCCTGTGTTCTAGCACAGGCAGATGCCCTGGTCGTTTTCAGGCTACATGTTGACATGATTCTGTGCAACATGTGGCTGGCCAATCAGAAGCGAGCTCCTATTCTCTGATTGGCAGACGCCTGTGCAAGTGCTCCAATCATAAAACGTTATGGGATAAAAGGTTATAATTCATTATTCATTTTTAGTCTGCTTGCAAAAACAATAAAAAAGGTTTGCAAATACCTTTGGGGATATTTTGAAAAGGAAATTTATTATTTGTACCTGCCAAAGTACTTCCATTTACCTCCCTCATTAATATTAGAAAGTACTTGCTAATTCCTCCCTAGTGACCTTTGTGTGACCTTTGTAAGTCTACTCAATTGATGTACACGGCTGATAACGTGTCCGCACAATATTGTTAAAATTAAAGTAATTGAAACTATAAAAGAAAGTATAAAGAAATATCAAACAATGCGACTCAAGTGTCACCACGAACGAAAACATTAATTACTCGAATTCTCAATTTAAACCACCGTTTAAAGATTATATATATTTTTACTATGCCCCCTGTTTTTGTGTGATATTGTGTGTAATGACGGCGTATTTTCATTCTGTCGACTTTCTTATGCTCGACAAAAATGTAACAAGTTTCCAAAACAGCCCTATATTAGTTTGCGATTGATCGACTTTCGCATAGTTCGAATTATGTCAAATTCAACATTAAACTTATTATTTAAATTAAATTTTAGATAAAATAATTCTAATTCAAATTAATACTAACAAGAGTACATAATAGGAAGAGTGTGACACTGGCCACGTTTGTGGCCTAGCAGCGCGGACATGCTGCGACCATTATCTCCCGAAAAAGGCCACAACTGTGGGGGGGGGGTACCCCCCTACACGAATGAAGGCATAGCCCTCAACTGTGGGGGGGGGAACCCCCCCCCACAAATCAGACCATAGGTCTCAAACGTGGGGGGGGACCCCCCCCCCACAAATGAGGGTATACCCTCAAATGTGGGGGGGACCACCCCCACGTTTGGTGCAACCTAAAAAATGCCCCGGAGACGCCCCGCCGCCACTTTTCAAGGTAAAATTTCGTTCCTAGGGGTATTTTGAAGTGCTGAACACGAATCCGGGGTCCATTTTTGCCTAGAGCCCTCGTGGACCCCTCCAAACCCCCTTCCCAACGGTACCATGTTTTAGTGGGCCAAAGGGGTCAAATTTTCGAAATTGAAATTTTGCTGTTTCTCGGGGTAATTTGAGGCCCTGAACACAAATCTGAGGTCTTTTTTGCCTAGGACCCTCCTGGGCCCCCCTGTGACCCACTCTGGGTATCCCCTCTATGAGGTCCTAATGCGTGAAATTTTCGAAACTGAGATTTTGGTAGTGTTAGGTGTAGTACTGTAGTATGATCCGCGGAACACAAACTTTAGGTCCATTTTTGCCTCGCACCGTGTTGGACTTTACTACAGCGGCTACTACAGTAAGGGGTTGTGTGCCATTGTATCTTTTGCTGAGAATGGAGGGTCCACTGCTTAAAATGGAGGGTCCTGTGCCTAGTAGAGAGAGTCCTCTGTTTAGAATAGAGGGTCCTTCGCCTAGAATAGAGGGTCCTCTGGCTAGAATAGAGGGTCCGACTTACAACCCGGCAACCCGTTGTGGCCTACTGGCAATTTTTGTAACTGTTTCAAAGTTATGATGTTAAGAGAAATCAAGTGGTGCCAAAATTATGAAAAACGGTTCATTAAATTTCTAATTTCGGACTGTTGGGTGAATAAAAGAAAAAACCAAAAATTTACTTGTTTGGACTTCCAAGGATCAGAATATTCAGAAACACAAAAAACCCTTAGAATGCGCTTTTCACCAAAAAAACTGTTAAAAAAATTTTCTACCGTAAGAATTGTACGTAACTACATAATCTGTCTGTACCAAAGCCTCGTAAAACTCTGCTGCCTAGAGGGTGTAGCGAATAGTAGTATGGAAAAGAAAGCCGCCTAATATATTTAAGTCTAAGAGGATCCTAAACGGAAGTGGACTCCGGATTCGTGTTCGGGGCCAAAATAACACTTACACATGAAAAATTTCGATTTTTGAAAAAATGACCCCAAGTTGATACTGTAGCCCGTGGGGGTCAACTGGGTCCGCGGTGACAAAAATGAGCCCCAGATTCGAGTTCAGCACCTCAAAATACCCCTAGGGACAAAATTTCACCACAAAAAGTGGCGGCGGGGCGTCTCCGGGGCATTTTTTTAGGTTGCACCAAACGTGGGGGGGTCCCCCCCACATTTGAGGGTTTACCCTCATTTGTGGGGGGGGGGTCCCCCCCCCCCACGTTTGAGACCTATGGTCTGATTTGTGGGGGGGTCCCCCCCCCACAGTTGAGGGCTATGCCTTCATTCGTGTAGGGGGTACCCCCCCCCACAGTTGTGGCCTTTTTGGGGAGATAATGGTCGCAGCATGTCCGCGGCGGCCAAGCTGGGGTGCAGAAGAGTGGCATACTCTTCTTATTATGCACTCTTGATACTAAGAATAAATTAATTCAAATTCTAAAATTTGAAGCGAATCGGAGAACCTAAAATTTTCACTTATACAGGTAGCCCCCCTTAAGGTCACTAAGTGTGTGTGTTGGTCATAAGCCAGCCGTATTTACATTACAGTAAAGGCCACTAGGGAGGAAATTGCAAGTACTCTGTAATATTAGTGAGGGAGGCAAATAGAAGTAATTTGGCAGGTACGAAAAATTACTATCCTTTTGAAAAACTTTCAGCGAAATTGATTGAGAAACTTTTAAGGAATTCAGAAAAGTTTATATCTCATAAGTTTCTCAATCAATTTCGCTGAAAGTTTGCCTAAAGGTATTTGCAAACCTTTTTAATGTTTTTGCAAGCAGACTATGAATAAATAATGAGATATTAAGCTTTTATCTCTATCTTAGTGCTTATCAACGCATCAGCGATTATATACTATAAAGTGTGTTACGCAGAGAATCTACGCGCTGATTGGCCAGCCACATGTTGCACAGAATGTCAACATGTAGCCTGAAAACGACCAGCGCATTTGCCTGTGCTAGAACACAGGCAGGCTGGAGAGTGTCTCACTCTTTTCTATATAGAGTGACACGCTATTATGTACTCTTGCTACTATTTGCATGAGCTTAGCGCCAAACATGACCTTTTTTGCTGAGCGCCACCTTAACATGAGCGTACACTGGCCGTAATGGAATTTCTGCCCCAATGGCACGAATTTTATTGGATTTAATTAGAAACTAACCATGATGGGACATGATGGCTTGTAAAAAACACAGAATTGGTACTCCAACTCCGCACTATTGACTTCAAGCGATAAAATTATTAAATCATGATTTTTGACTGCTTGCTGAAATAACGTTGCCCAGAAGTGAAGTAATTATACTTTGATAATTTAACACGAACGTGTAGCTTCTGTTAGATAGGTATATGACCGTGTAATTATATAAAACAAGTAGCACCGGCTGGGATTCGAACCACCAATCGTTTGATTATAAATCAGATGCTGAGTAGATGCGTAACGCATTACTGTCAAAGCCAACCGGGCTTGGCAACTCTTGCTTCAAGATTGCTGTTGCTATTTATTAGGTATTATAAAAGTTTATGCTAACTTACGTAAGGCCCGTTAATAATTTTGCTTTCACTATAATTCCACTTTCACGACTATAAAATTCTCATGCATATTTACACAAATTACTCACATAGATTGTTACAATGTGCTCCCAGCCTTCCCAGGCCGGTCACTTACAGTGATATGCTGATCATAAGGATAAGTTAAAGTTTTTCACTAATCCGGAATGTGAAGAGGTAGTCAAGTGGTATAATTTGCGCTTTGGGTGCGAGAGATCCAACCAAGGTTCGAATCACTGACGAGGACATATTCTGTTTTTTGCAGTAGCTTAAACTTTTACCTCTGCGCGAAATAGTTCAGCTTCATCGATCAAATTATGTAACTTAAAATACTATCAGTCTATTTTTGGAGATTTGTTAACGTTATTTTTAGATTTTAACAATGCACCACGTGTGCTGGTGTTTAACAGTGATGCGCTGCATAAAAAAATAACAAAAATTAATTTTAATACTAATTAATAACAAATAGTTATAATAATAATTAATATAATTAATAATTATTAATAATTAATAGTTAATTTTTTTACTCATAACTCAGCAGCTGATCTGTAACGGCCGAGGCGTTGGAATTCTTACTGTAGAACGGTTAGGGCCGCTGTCACGGTGTAAATTTTCCCTCGGTGTAAATTTTCCCCCCGGAAAAATTACCCCGGTGTAAATTTTCCCCCCGGAAAATTTGCACCGGGGTAGATTTTCCGGGGGGAAAATTCACACCAACCATATAATTTGACTGTTTTGAACGTATTTTTTCAAAACTGGCGATTTTGGCGATACAGTTGTTTATTTTTACGTATTTTTATTTATTTTTAATATTTTAAATTTGCACCTGGGTTGATTTTCCGGGAGGAAAATTCGCACCAATCACATAATTTGACTGTTTTGAAATTATTTTTTCAAAACTGGCCATTTTGGCGATAAGTTTATTTTTATGTATTTTGATCTGTTTATTTTTAAGACACGTTCTCACTCAGAATCGAGCTTTTTCGAGATAGCTTTCGCAGTCGAAAAAATCGACTTTCTCCGATCGGGCTCAAATTTTGTCCAAACATTGTACCACATAACTTATTAAGCTATGCAAAGTTTTAGCTCCCGAAATTGATCCTGGCGGGAAATACGACCTTTCAAAAATTGACATTTCGAGTGAAAAATCGATGTCTGAGTTAACTTTTGTAATTCTTTATAAAAATCTATCCAAGCAAGTTTGGATGATAAAAACATTGTCCTAGGTGTAAAATAAGTTGAAAAATTCAAAACTAAAGGTATTTTTGCTGTAGAGTGCAAAAAATGCAAAGATTTTGGCCATTATTTCGAAAAATGCTATTTTCGTAAAACACATTTTGCCCCCAAACTATGCCCGGAACCCCCACTTCCGTAAATGTTAAAACGGAATCTAAGACGTTTTTATAAGCTCTAAAACATATCAAAAAATTAGCAAAATCGAATAATCCTCCGGGGGTCAGAAATGCCAAAAACTGAAATTTTGCCTGTACTGGCTAATGACTACCTCTGACTTAAAAGTCCTGTCTGGACACTAATAGACTGATTCTATGCGTCAAATTGCCAATACATGTGCGTACCATAGACTCAGGTATCATGCCATATAGTTAGTTTCATTGGTGAATGTATGTATCTGATACAGTAATTAAATTAAGTTTTGTAGCTAACTAAACTCGTGCAATGAAAACACAAAAATCTCACTATTTCCTTCAATGCTACTGTTTGTATCCTTTGTCCCGGTAAAGTTATTGCAAATAATTAAATGTCTTTATAACCCTTAAATTATACCTAAAGATCAGCTATATCGATTAATCCTTTGTGGGTCAAAAATGGCAGCAACAATAACTCATACGTTTCTGCGTTTTTGACGAATGACCACAAGTCCAAGCAAAGATCAATGAATGAATATAATTTTTCAGTTCAATTATATATATAATTAAATAAAACATACTTTTTATTAATATTTATTTTATTTTCACTTTGTACGGCAGCATATGATGCTTGAAAATCATTACTGTGACACTAGTTTTCACAATAAACACCTAAATCTGGTTTCAAAGTGTCTGCAGCAACTGATATTCATGAGTCCAATTGTGTTTCACAAGGGTTTGAAAGTTTATATATGCGTGTGCAACTCCAATAGATACCCTGTGAATGTTAAGCAGTTGCTTTCCTCGTTTACCAAGGAAACTTATTAATCTTGTTCATAGTTGTTTAAAATACTGTGTAAATTTTGTTTGCTTTGCGTATATTACTTTATTTTGTTTGTATAGTTGAATTCACACAATAAAAAACAAAGGACAAAGTATTTTATTAAAATTTTTTATGTTATGTAATCGGTGATACTACAGCCACGTTCGAACAATCACAAAGTATTTTTTGAATTCAAAACAGTTTCATTATTCCATTTCAAAACGCAATATAATTTTTGCTAGTTAATTACGCAACTTGTTTCAAACGTCAGAAATTGTTTCTTCAATTAAATCGTCAACAGTACACACGTTTAGATCATCAACGTATAAGTCGTCAGTTGCTTCCGCAATTTTGTTATTTTCTACAAATTTGTCATGAGTGTTTTCAATTTCTCGTCGTCCTCGCCTGAACTTTCTTGCTGTTGAACTCCAGTATGAAGCGATTTGTTGCCACGATAAACAGTCAGTTGGTGCAAATCGATATTATGATTGGCCAATGAACGTGCAATGCAAACTAATCTGCATATTGATCACTTCGGTAATCAAGAATGCAATAGGCAACGAAATCAGTTACGAGCGTCTCTATGTTCACAAGGTGACGCACTCACTCAAACTAGTCTGTCTGCCGACTCAGAACCCTCCCTTATCCCACCCTTAAAGCCTCTTCTCTGTTGTTATGCAGCTCATTCGATGTTCATATTGGTATCGTGACCTCTTCAACCAAAGCATCACCGAAGAGCAAAGACACCAATTTGTGCAAGCGATGTGTTCCGAGTTGGCAGTCAATTCACAAAAAAGCTACCTTACGTATACCATGCAGTACATAAAATGGCACGAAGCAGCTTTCCCGAACGAGGACTTTTTGCCAATAATGCCGCTTCGGGCGGGACTGTACTTGCTGAGCAAAAAAAAAGATGCATTTAGCTCAGCTACCTTGCAGATAGCAGTAGCAGCCTTGGGCTGGGTAAACAAACTTATCGGTCGTGGAGAAAATTTAGCAGCCTCATTACAGGAGTTTGTCAAAGGACTGCAAAAGTTGGCTGCAGAGCCAGTACCGTAAAAAAGCCCCACTTACTCCACAGCTCGTTTCCCAAGCTCCTGAATAACCTCCAATGTCAGCAAACACGCTAAAGACCCTTAGAGCAGCAGCCATCATGGTACTCAGGATTTATGTTGCTGTACCGATCCCAAGAAATTAGATCATTAACAGTAGCTGACCTGCAGCAGTGTGAAGGCTTGATCAAAGTAATAATAATGTCTAGCAAAACGGACCAATTGAGACAAGGTCACTTCACCGTAATCGCTGCGACAGACTCCAAATCCATGTCCTATGCGCGTTTGAATTACTTACTACTTGAAAAGAACTTCAAGGGATTATCAGCCCAAAAGAAAAACAACCCCTGATACAATCGCTTTGCTTTTCCAAAAAAAAGAGAAAAAATTTAATCCTACTGGAAAACCTATATCATATGACACAATTCGGAAAATTATAAAGTTGGCAGTCGCAGAGGAAGGCCTAGATCCGTCAGCCTACTCAACCCACAGCATGAGAGCGGGTGGGGCAACAACTGGAAATGGAAACGCGGTGGCGATACGACTGTTAAAACTCCAGAGGCAGATGGAAAACAACAGACGCGATGGATCGCTACATAAAAGAACCATTGCAAGCGCATTGTGATGCAGTTAAAAACTTTTTGAATAAATGGATTCAAAATTTTTTTGTTGAGTGCAACCTTATTTGTATTGGACATCAAAATAAAGCTCATTACTATATTAGTTGGCTTTGCGGTTTCATGGCCAAGTATGGTATAGTTTATTACGTAATAAACCTGAAGAAATAATAAATGTTTCCAGAATTGGGGTCTTTTACAGTCAGCATCAAAGCAGCAATATCCCTGGTATTGAGTTTTTAGATTTATCTTACAAGCAGCGGTCACTAGGATACACATTGGGGACCACATTCCTAACGCAAAGATTTTCGCCCCGAATGTCAAACTATCGTGGCGACGAAACACTTAGCCACTGGAGTTCAACGGCAAGAAAGTTCAAGCAAGGACGACGGGGAGATCATGAAAACACTGATGACAAAATTGTAGAAAGCAACAAAATTGCGGAAGCAACCGGACGACTTTATACGTTGATGATCTAAACGTGGGTACTGTTGACGATTTAATTGAAGAAACAATTTCTGACGTTTTAAACAAGTTGCGTGATTCACTACTCAGCAAAAATTATCTTGCGTTTTGAATTGAAATAATGGAACTGTTTTGAATTCAAAAAATACTTGTGATTGTTCGAACATGGCTGTAGTATCACCGATTACATAACATAAAAAATTTTAACAAAATACTTTGTCCTTTGATTTTTATTGTGTGAATTCAAATATACAAACAAAATAAAGTGATATACGCCAAGCAAACAAAATTTACACAGTTTTTTGAACGAACAAGGATTTCAAACGCAATAATACATTTTATTAGGTAAAATACGAGGAAAGCAAGTGCTTATATGCCCTCCCAACATTCACAGGGTATCTACTGAGACTTGCACACGCATATATAAACTTTCAAACCCTTGTGAAACACAATTGGACTCATGACTTGTGTAAATGTTGGGATAGACATTCTGCTGTGATAAACATACTACATATCAGTTGCTGCAGACACTTTGAAACCAGATTTAGGTGTTTATTTGTGAAAACTAGTGTCACACTCATGATTTTCAAGCATCATGTGCTGCCGTACAAAGTGAAAATAAAATAAATATTAATAAAAAGTATGTTTTATTTAATTATATATAAAATTGAACTGAAAAATTATATTCATTCATTGATCTTTGCTTGGACTTGTGAGCTAAGTCAAAAACGCAGAGGTTATGGTTTGTTTGTTGCTTGCATTTAACCTACACAACAGGATTAATCGATATGCTATCAATTTTTTCAGGTATAATTTAAGGGTTATAAAGACATTTAATTTATTTAAGATAGTTTTACAGGGACAAGAGGGGTTCGAACAGCTCACATTAAAGGAAATAGTGAGATTTTTGTGTTTTCATTGCACGAGTTTTAGTTAGCTACAAAACTTAATTTAATTCCTGTATCAGATACATACATTCACGAATGAAACTAACTATATGGCATGATACCTGAGTCTATGGTACGCACATGTATTGGCAATTTGACGCATAGAATCAGTCTATTCGTGTCCAGACAGGACTTTTAAGTCAGAGGTAGTCATTAGCCAGTACAGGCAAAATTTCAGTTTTTGGCATTTCTGACCCCCGGAGGATTATTCGATCTTGCTAATTTTTTGATATGTTTTTGATCTTATAAAAACGTCTTAGATTCCGTTTTAACATTGACGGAAGTGGGGGTTCCGGGCATAGTTTGGGGGCAAAATGTGTTTTACTGAAAATAGCATTTTTCGAAATAATGGCCAAAATCTTTGCATTTTTTGCACTCTACAGCAAAAATACCTTTAGTTTTGAATTTTTCAATTTATTTTACACCTAGGACAATGTTTTTATCATCCAAACTTGCTTGGATAAATTTTTATAAAGAATTAGAAGAGTTAACTCAGACATCGATTTTTCACTCGAAATGTCAATTTTTGAAAGGTCGTATTTCCCGCCAGGAT
>JASANF010012068.1:0-13600 GCA_030248245.1 Trissonchulus sp. WLG1_4 | reverse complement strand
GACTTTTTAATATTGAAAAAATACTTGACGGTGAACTTGTAACTATGCATATTAATTATCATTGGTTAATGTTGTATCATTGTCAGTCAACACGGTCAATATATTTTTGTGTCAATACTTGTACCATATGTTGCACAATCATTGCCTGTAAGCCACACTAGGACACTGTATTTCAATAATTGTATTTTGTATCAATACTTGTACCGTATGGTGCAATTATTGCGCAATTAGTGCCTGTAAGCCAGTCAACACTTGTGTACATTTATTTTTGTGAGCTATTGGTCGATGCAAAATTAATAAAAAGCCAGTCAAGGCGCAACTATTATTACCTGCGTTGATGACGCAATTATTGCACTATCATTGCCTGTAAGCCAGTCAACGCACAACAGTGTTATTTTGGCGCTCTATAATTAACAATAATATATTTGTACGGTTAATATATTTTTGCATTGCCAATAAGCCAAGCAATCCATAGTCTATATAAAGCCGAAATTTTCGAAGTTTCCTCAGTTGCTAAAATGGATTGTCACCGAGTGGTCGTGCGTGAAGAGAAGCCGGATCTGTTCCTATTTCACTCTGGCTATTCCCCGCTCATTAACTTTCATTCTGCCCCATTCATTTACAAGGGCATGCGTTACCTCAATTCAGAACAATTTTATTTTATCAGAGCGAAAAGGCCAAGTACTTTAATGACTGTGAGGCCTACAGCCGAATCATGGCAACGCACTCACCACGCAAGGCAAAACTCTTTGCCAATTAGATTCGAAACTACAACAAGGAAGAATGGAAACGAGTGGCCGAGTCCATCATGAAGATTGGCATTCCCGCCAAATTTGAGCAGAATCAAACTGCCCGGGAGTGCTGGGGACCAAGGACGCCATCATCGCCGAAGCTTCCCAGTATGACACCCTGTTTGGCATCGGTCGAGACATCAAAGACAAACTGGCGGAAAACGAAGAAACTTGGCTTGGACTGAACATTATGGGCAACTTGCTAATGCAATTGCGTGAACAATTAGCCAATGGAGACTTTTAGGCAATCATTTGCCTATGCACCTGCCTATTGTATTCTCCTACTATATACTGCTATTGTAAGCTCCTATTGTATGCCTATTGTATGCACCTATAGTATTATCCTATTGTATGCACCTAATGTATGCTCCTACTATATACTGCTATTGTATGCTCCTATTGTATGCTCCTATTGTATGCACCTATTGTATTCTTCTATTGTATGCTAATATTGTATGCGCCTATACTTTGCATAATTATTGTATGCCTTGCTACTATACTTTGTATTGTGTGACTATGTTATATTAATAAATGAAAACAATCTACTTGTGTGTGTGTCCTTAGGCTAAGGCTTAGTATATAAGCAGGTTAGGGTTCTGTTGATCAGTCTGTATCGTTCCGTCGTCCAAGCATGTTGCGTAAAATTGCCAATGAGACTCGCGATCAGCGAGATTGTCCTGAATGGTGGTTATTCCACCGTGGTCGTGTAACTTCATAATATTTGACAACAAAAACAACCCTCCTCTTGTGCTACACCGGTGGCTTGTCAGGTGGGAATTTTTGAGGAGGAAAATGCCAAGACTGCGTATGTAGAAAAATTAAAAACAGACTACAATATGAATGTTACAATTACACCTATTGGTCTTTGTGTGCCAGTCTGAGCAAAACACCTCGGAACTTCCCCTGATGGTCTAGTTACTGACCTCGGTACCGGAGCTACTTGGATATTGGAGGTGAAATGTCTATTTGATAAAGAATGTCATGCAAGACATATTGACAAAATAAGGGAGGATAGAGGGTCGCGGTTTTATTGTCGACGATTAACCGACAATTCATTGGAACTTAAAAAATCTCATGCTTACTATAAACAAATTTTGGGTCGGCTTGCAATTACTAAATTAAAAATGGCCCATCTCGTAATTTATGCCCCCCGAACCGGTGAAATGAAGATTGTTCCAGTGGAATATGATGATCAAGAAAAAATTGGATTCGTTCTATGACAGATTCCTAAAATTGGAAGAACCTATGGATGTAAGTTTAATTAATTGTATTAGTACTGATGTTATGGGGATAAGGACCCACGCCAACCGGTGATATATGATGGGAACTTATGTAGATTTTATCAGTTTATGTACCCTAGCGAAACCCAGATTTCGCTGGGGTTTTTTAAAATTCAACCAAAACTTGTGTCAGGCACACATCGAGTCCCATTTTCTCCACGACTCCAAAAATGTCCACCGCAAGAGTACATTTACTCTGCGACGGGACCAAGTTTTTAAATTAATTTCCCAAAAGGCCCTTTTCCAGTACTTGTCCCGTGAGTGGGAGGGGGGTAGTAGGTGGCGGATTTTCTACCGCCATCATGAAGTGGTTGGGGTTCTTGGGTTAGAATGCGAACCCACCCACTTCATGCGAGTGGTGGGTGAGGTGAGGGAGTACGGCATTTTTGTCGTAACTGCCTTCCCCGACTACAACCGCCACCAATAGACGGGGTCCCCCCAGTACGTAGCAATGCATGAAAAAAAGAATGAAAAAAAAGCACACCCACCCACACACACACACACACAACACACACACAAAATTAAAAAAAATAATAATAAATATTGAAAAATAAATGCATGAATAAAGTATTTAAAATATATATAAAAAATTTAAAATAATTTGCGAAAAATAAATGCATGAATAAAAAAAATTAAAATACATTATGAAAAATAAATGCATGAAAAAAAATTTAAAAAAATAAAACCTCAAAAATAAAAAAAATAAAAAAATAAAATAAACACACACACACACACACAATACCACGTCGTGCTAGTTAAGAGTTTAGTTAAGGTTTGATTAAACTCGGTACCTGATGAGTCCCTTAGGCAAGGACGAAACGTGGTGCACACAGTAAATGTATTTTAGTGTAGGCATTAAGCCAAGCAACATTTAAGGTGGTAGTTACGTTTTCGACAGTTTTTATAACGTGCTTTAACTTTTGATTGACTCATTGAATTTAATAGCTGTCTTTTTCACGTTAAAAAACTTGACTGAAACTACACTTATGCACATTATCTAGCTTAAATCTGTAACAAGCTAGTCAGCAGACACTGTTAAAGTAGTCAAATTTCGTGAATTTTTGCATTTTTCATGTTTTGCTTGTAAAATTGACAGTGTAATTCCAACTAATTTCATTCTTTCCACCAACATAGCCAATAGCAGGGTGAATTATATTGCTAAGTTTGGTGCATTGACATGATGCAGAAAAGAAGTTACGGACCTTCAATTTTGAATTTTTTCGAATTTTGAAAAATACGCGAATTTTTGAATCAAATTTTTTCACAAAATAGGCTAAATTAATACAAATAAAAAAATTGACACATCAGAAATTGTCTAAAAAACAGGTAAAATAACGCATTAAAAGATTGCAACATCGAGACTTGAGATTTAGTCCGCGGAAGTACATTTATACAGATTTCTGTGAATGAAATTGATGTAACGCAAAATTTAAGCTAACAAAATTTTTGAAATTTTGGCATAAAGTAGACACATATGTGTGCCAAATTATCCCAAACTTTGAGCAAAATCCTTATAGTAGTTGTCAAGTTTTGCGGACTTTTGTGTAATGTACTTTAGTTCAAAAATTAATGTTACATAAATGTAACGTAATCTCAAAAAGTGAAAAGAGAAAGGATAAGTTTTGCCATCTAAATTGAAGGTTTTTGACATGCCCGTGTGTCATTTTTTTCTTTTTTCAATAAGCGGCCGTTTTGGCTAGCTACTACTTTGGCTTAGCTAAACATAAAATTTACGAAAAATTGTCGTAACTGGCTGAAAAAAATTTTCTGTGAAAATTAAAAATGATTGTTTCAAGCTATTTTAGTAAGCATTTATCTCATAATAATTTATAGTATCCTAAATTAATATGAGTAGTATAAATTATTGATTGAAAATTAATCGTAAGTTGTCAAGTGTTACTCCTGCAAAACTGTCGAAAACGTTACTACCACCTTAACCTATATAAAGGGAAAATTTTCGCTGATACCTTCAGTCGGTATGATGCAGTCGTTGCGAGCACACGCGTTTAAATTCTTCTCTGAGTTACATGTAGAACCAGTATTACCATATTTGGTTGAGTGGAAAGTACTGCGACCGTACAAAGCTCAGGTGATACGTGCTAAACAACCTTTTGACGCTCACCAGACATTGGTTATGTTTATTCTGAACGGAGAACTATTTGATTTTGAGGCATTTAAAAAAGCCTTGCAATTAACGGAACAATTAGATCTACTAAATCTATTGGGACAAGCACCTGACATGTTCTACACATGGAGTATTGATTCAGTGTCTGAAAAATTTAATACTATTGCTGAGGTCATTGCCGATTTGAAGAAAAATGTGAACCAGCCTTGTCTACTAGGGTCATTACTATTTCTACTTTGCTTGATTGTACAGTTTGTCATAAATGGAAATTTCAAGAATGTGTATTAACTTATTGCTAATTTGTTCATTTTAGATACAATGAATCAGCTGATAGAAAACTCGAGTCTATTCTGCTATGAATTAAAACTACATCCAACACTCTTGGTGTCTTGCGGTATTGACGAAGCCCTAGCCTTGAAAGTACCCTTCGAAGCGAACTTTGACCCAAACGCATGATCATCAGACGTGGACCTAAAGCCCTTGACAACTGCGCTCAAGATTACTGGTCAAACTGAACTTTACCAACTATTGACCAACGATACGCAGACGTGCTATACGTGGAACATACTCTAAACGAATATGTATTTTGTACTACAAAATACTATTCTATTAGTAATGTAAATACACGAAGCATACCGTGTTTGCTACCACTTAATCATTATTTTTGGAAATTCTATGCTCTAATGTTTATGTGGCTTGCTATGCTTGTTCTTTGTTGTATAGTATGTACCGCAATGATTGTGAAATCTATAAAACTGAATAATGTTAACCTAGCTAAATACTTTATGTATGAATTGCCTATTGTTAGTACGTGTTGAATAAATAAACTATATGACCTATGTATGACCTATTTCTACCTATGAATGCAATGTACATGTCTTGTTGAATAAAAAAAAATTTATATAAACCGTGTTGAATGATGAAAAAAAAAGATAAGTTAATGAATAAGTAGTGAATAACCTGAAAATAAAAAAACTAAACATAAATGATGACAAATATAAGTTAGGGAATAACCTGAAAATGAAAAACTAAAAATATACACACGCACACACATTAGTTGAAATCAAACCAGTGGGTGCGTCCACATGCAGGGGTAGGGCACCAGAATGTTTATTAGATAAAATTACCAGAAAGTCAATAGAAATTCTAGCCACCCTAGTAATTGAAAGGGGTTTTACTAAACCTGCCATATCTGGCCTTAGCGTAGGAGTTGAGCTTAGCTTTTTATATCAACTTGTAGTCCATATGATTATCTACAAGATGACGTATTGATCGACTTGATCGGACCTATTACGGCTGAGAAATCGTCCATGCCCGTAAAATGTGCAGTGTCATTGCAAAACTACCGTAAGACAACTTAAGCCTGTTTCACACGAGGGCGCATTTCATGGCGCATTGCATGGCGCATTGCATGGCGCATTACATGGCGCATTCCATGGCGCATTCCATGACGCATTACATGGCGCATTGCATGGCGCATTGCATGGCGCATTACATGGCGCATTTCATGGCGCATTTCATGGCGCGTTGCATGCAACGCGCCATGAAATTTTCTCATTGAAAATTTTTCATGGCGCAAAATCACATTTTCTGCAATTTTCATGGCGCATCAGAGGGCGCATAGCATTCAGCGGCCAATCAGAAGCAGCTGTCACTCGACTAGTTGGCTTAGCCCCGCCTACTGTAGCTAAATTTTATTAGTACGCCTAACTAGGTTTAATAAAACTTCATTTTTCAATCAGTATGATGACTAATTACACTAAAATTAACATTATTTATTTACTATTAATAATAACTTTACTATTAAATAATATGAAAAAATTATGGTACTTGTTAAATTGTTATTTACGTTTATAAATTACGTTTGATTTATAAATAAATGCAAAGTAGCTACCTAATATCACGTTAATATTACTTACGTTACGTTAATATATTTTATTTTGGCCGTTTAAGATGGAATGTTGCAGGTGATATTTTTAGGCATTGTGCCAAAATAGAATGTTTTCAATGCTGCTTATTTGGGCATTATTTTTTAGAATAATAGAAATACTATACTTGCTTATATAATCTTCATAATTTTTAAATATATCTGCATTATTTCATAAAAATACCTTATTTTAAAATTTGTCTTATGATAAATATTATATATCTATAAAAAATATGTTTATTATTATTATGTGTATTTATAATAACAAACAAACAGGCTATGTCCAATAAAATTTCAAAAATCGAGCATTATATTGAATGATTTAGAATATTATTTCGTAGAATGCTCCATAGCGTGCGTCCACGTGTGAAATAATGCGCCATGTAATGCGCCATGCAACGCGCCATGAAATGCGCCATGTAATGTGCCCTGGAATGCGCCATGTAATGCGCCATGGAATGCGCCATGGAATGCGCCATGTACTGCGCCATGTAATGCGCCATGAAATGCGCCATGCAATGCGCCATGTAATGCGCCATGGCGCGTTGCATGGCGCGTTGCATGCAACGCGCCATGGAGCAAAATGCGCCCTCGTGTGAAACAGGCTTAACTAGCCAGGCAGCTGTTACACACACACACACACACACTCAAGCATTCAGTTGACTTGCATTACATATTTTAGTTAATTCAAAAATTCAATACATTACGTAATGAAAATTGACCAGGTTTTTTTAAAATATAATTAAAATTGAGATTTAATTATATAAAATAACAATTAAAAACAATTTGAAAAAATTTTGTGAAATATAAATATAATTTTTAACTAAAAGAAATTTCTTATTTTATTGCAAAAAAATTTTTTGATAAAAGTTATCTAAATAAACTTATTTGGACAAATTAGCTAAGTAATCTTATTTGGCAAAATAAAGTAATTTTAAAATAATTTTGAAGTTGACAGCGTCAGCTGTTATGCCAGCCAGCCAGCTAGCCCAGCCAACCACACACTATTACACAATATAGAACGGCTCCTGAACCCTACCCAAATCGATAGACTGCAGCACTCACACGCTGGCTCCTGAACCCTCCCCAATTACACGCTAAAGATCGGCTCCTGAACCCTACCCAATTACACGCTAAAGATCGGCTCCTGAACCCTACCCAATTCGGTGTGAGATGCGGGCACTATACTACTGATTTTCAATGAATCCAATTTTTGATATTCCCGTAAGCATGGTCAAGCTCATCCAATACAAACATAAACAAAGTAAATACAAACATTGTAATTTTGTGAATTGCTATCTTTCCTGTAAAACTTTCTGCTGTAAAAACTTGCTTTGTGAAACGACTCAAGAATTGCATCTCATTTGAAGTTACCTTCGTTTACTTGGAGTTATTTTTTTTTGTTTTAGACACAGCCAGAAATGGATTTTTCATTACATCCCTGCTTTCCGTTGCTGAAAGTGAAGTAATGGACAGAAATTTGACTGTCAAATGAATTATTCTAGTCTTATTGCTGTTGTATTTATGTACAGTTTGTATAAACACTAATGTCTGACACAAAAAATAACCATACTGTATTTTTTGCTGTTGTGAAAAATTGGTAGGATATATAACATCGATTTCTTGACTTTGAAGTATTGGGGATATGACCTCGACTTGGTTAAGGCTAATTACAGTTTGGTTTTCTGATAAACACTGATTTCTCAAACTACCGACCGGTGTTCTGAGAAATATGTCATAGACAAAGGGTATTTTACTGTGTAAATGATGTTCATGTTGTAATGGTTTATTATTAAAATATTATTGCACTCAACATGTATTGTATTCAATATTAGTGGTTACCAGTTGAGAGCTAGCTAGTGGTTAGAAGGTGGAAGACACCCATAACTTAGTTGTCTATTGTCATGAAAGTATAAAAATTCAGCATTGGAAATTGGTACCGTTGCAGTAGATAGGTGGGATTCACGAGACTGAGAAATTAACACCTTTTATCAATGCCGGTCAATAGTAGATCAATACTGGCCTGCACCAAAACAGAATGGCTCGAGAATAGAGTAACTCTAGCATAGCTGATCTCTTTGAAGCTTTATTCATCTGATTTGTTTTTAACTGGTTCCTCGAGAGTGGGCACCCATTAACTAAGTTAATCACCATACATTGAATATAATTTTTGAATATTGTAAGATGGTGAACAGCGCTCGATAGTAAGAGAATAAGAAAAACTCGAGAATAGGGTTGGTGCAAACGGCCAAAGTTGAGTCTACTTAGGCCGGCGCCGGACTCCCAGTAGAATTAAGAAATAATAATGAACAAGAGAAGGCCTGTTTCTAGAAGTAAGGGTGCGCTACTAAAATTGAAATAAAAAATTAGGCTAAATTAGATTGAGTAGTTTAATTTTTTTGTTGTATTGTTAGTTCAATTCTAAACCAGGAACCGGGCCTTAGTTATATCAAGAGTACATACATAGTTATATGCGTAGGTACTACGTAGGTATAGGTAACTTAATAACAAGTAGGCCCCAAAAAGGGCAAGGTTCCTTCCCCGGTGTCTACCTTTCAGGTTTAAATGAATTGGTTCTCTATTCCATATGTACTTACCGTAAGCTACTTCGTATCTTACTCTACTTTATAACTAGCTTATTCTTACTTAATCTAAATACGTAGTACGTACAAAAAAGTGTTGCAGGATGTTAAGCATCCCGCTGCACGAACCATTTGGCTCAAAAATGACACTTTGATCTGAGCTGAGCAAATCAGCTCTAAGAACAAGAAGCGATAAGCAGTGGTTTCTAATAGTTCTTATATACTGCTGGTGAAACATCCCGGTGCCGATTTTGAAAAAGTACATACATTGTTACAGCAGTGCACATCGATTATTGATTTTCTGCATATACGCAGACAAAAATCTGCAGGCAGCTCCCAAGCTGAAAATACACGTAAAACATACTTGCTATTCAGCCTGCTCAGTAGCGTTAAACGCTACGAGCAGTTAATTTCAAAACAATAGTTCCTTCTCTAGAAGGAACAAAAATGAAACACTATAATTGTATTGCTTTATTAGGTGGTAAATAGATTAGGCAGAGGTTACAGTATTATTTACAACAATCAAAGAAGCTCCAGAACGAACACGTATTAAAACGAATATGTAGAAAGAATTGCACTTGGCTGGCTCAAAAAATGGAATAAACATCTAGACACCTAAAACTACGAAATTAAGCGAAAATTTTTAATCTGATTTGAGTGAAGTAGTCTGAATTTGATTTACTTTATTTACTTTACTTTGATTTAGTCAAAAGTGCAAATTCAGTGCAATGCTTGGTTATTTATTGTACATCGTACAAGCAAATACTTAAATTACATTACGCAACTATCACATTGTTTGAACGAATCAGTGTTTATTTGATCGTCTATCAATGACATCGATAATCAACAATATTCCAGACACCGGGAGAGGATAGCTTTGAAGCGAATGCATCCGTTGCCATATCAGGCGTATCGAAAAGTTCTGAGGAGTTGTCTTCAAAATTAGCTTCCATCACTTCTTTGGGAAGATCCACGAACTGATACATCAACCGTTGGCCGTCAACTTTGGCCAGGATACCACGCTGGTAGTAGTATCTGAAACATGAGAAAATAATTTACCTACATTACGTTACGTCTCTTACGAACTGAGAGCCCATTCTTAAAGTGGATTTTAAACAGATTAGGATAAAAACATTGTTTGCTAATAAATGATGATATTGACTATTAATTCTAAAAAAACTCGCCATAAAAAAGAATTGTAATGCCTCCTTTTGTGCAAAATATATAATTTTGTAAGTCTAGTTAAAGATTCAGTTAAGTACCTATGTATTTCATATATTTCATAACGCACATATTTCTTATAAACGACAGCTACTGAGTCTACAGAATTAGTTACTGAACTTGTATGTAAATTTACCTGAGTGCGCGACCCATGGTTTCATAATTCATTGCGGGTTTGTTTTTGTGAATTCCCCAGAGTTTGGAAACGGTTTTGGAATCGACCAGTTTGAATATCCCGCGTTTTTTGTCCGTCCATTTGATGTATTTCGGACAGTAGTCTTTGTTCTGCAGCAATTGCAGCAGGAACTCCCAGAGATATGTTACTTGACCTGAAAATAAAAAATTTTACAATCTATTCAGATGTTTCAGAATCTAAATGGTTTGTATGCTTTAGTTTATGGAGGTTTCACATATGTACGTTAATTTCTTCCTTTTTTAGATACCTATATCTTTTATATCTACACCTTTTGACTGTTTTTGTAACATTTGGGGCTATTTCTAAACAGTTTTACCAAAAACTCCAGTCTAAAATCTAAGTAGGATTCAGCAAGCATTAGTCGATTTTATGCTTATATAATTACCTCCACGCGCTTTTCGTTTCCCTGGAATTATTGTTGACCCGTTATTGGAAGGGCTTGATTCGGCTTTGCATAAAGGCCTTCCTGAAATTGTCAAAACGCCAGTATAAATTGACATTACAGTATGAAATTATCATGAATATTACCTACCTAATATAGAATTAATAAATTATTTCTATAGATATATTTTTTCAAAAATGTGGTTTCATATTTGTCAAAATTCAGCAAGCAAATTCATTCAATTGTTATATTTTATATGTTGCTCGATCTAGCCCAGCTTATGGAAATTACAACTTGTCACTCGACAGAGAGTCCTACCACCCAAGTATTAAATTAAGCACATTATATATTTACTTACTATTAGCCAAATCAGCGGTGCTTGCGGCATCCAATGATTTCGGCAAGGTCGTTGCCATCACCGAGTTGAGTCTAGCCAAGTCATTGGGCTGGATTGGTTCAGGTTTGGGTGGGGGCAAGGGGGAGTGGGCCACGGGGGACAGGGCGCCTTGCAAGGCTGCCGACAACCAAGGGAAACCAGCCAACGCCAGCTGAGACGCCCATGCCCAACACGCTTCTGAAGCAACAAAAATGCTTAATATCAGAATCTGACCAATCAAAATGCAGTATTCTGATGGTGGCGGACCAATCAGATTGACGAATCAGACTATTTCTTGTTTTTCTGATAAAAACCCTGCTTATTAAAGCTGGTTCATCTTGTCCGTGTCCAAAAATAAATCATACGTAAGCAAATGTTTTTGGGTAACTGTTGGCGTTGGCTAACTTTGTGTACATGCTAACAAATCAGCCTGTGGGCAAAATCGGCGGTTTGCAGCAGTTATAAATTCTGCTTACGGACAAACGGAGTCTTTTTAATTTTATCAAAACCCTCCGACCTCCGTAAGTAGGTTGGCACCAGCAAAGATTACGTACGTTACTTGTGATGTCTCACACTCTTATAGAAAGTTAAATTTACGGCTACGCTAATGAATTGTTATTTATCTGCTTTTGAAATTATTTTCTGCCAATTGTGGTCACACTTTGATAGTCGGCGAGTTTGCAGTTATTGCCGTTTTGCTGTTTTTATTTTTCCCAGAAGTCACAATGAAAGTTCCGGGTGTATAAATGTTTCAGTGTTTTGAGGCTTTCAAACTGCACTGCGCAAAAGTGCTCAAATACATATTAATTTGGCAGAACTAAAGATTTTTCACATAAAATAGGCAAATTTTTTGCCAGGCAGCATGTTTTAGGTCAAATAGTTTTGGGTTATTTGGTTTCGCTTAAAGAATTTAAAATATGACAAATATTTTGCAACTGAAAGCAAAGGCGTTCTAAAATTTTTACCTCAAAAGCAACAGCCAAAATTTTTCAAACATTCTTTCACAAAACAGGACTATAATCGTTCTATTGCGTCACAGCCAAAGCCTTGTAGGTAATGAAAAGGGCATCTTCTTTTTGCCCAACAAATACCGCACATTTTTGTCAGTTTTTCTTATGCAAGTTTGGCTGAGGAGAATATTTAGACGTTTTTCCGGCGTCAGATGTCTGAAATATTTCTAGTCGGAATTTGCAGATAAATTTGGAATCTTTTCAGTGACGCACAAGCTTAGATTGTTTGTTATATTATTGTTTCGGGAAAGCTAAAGCCAACGGCGGGTAGGCGCCGTCAAAGGTGCGTACGTATTTTTAGTAAACTAAGGAACAATTTAAAGGCGAATTCAACTTTAACGCGGAACAGTCTGTAAGAGTTCTGTAAATATGAGAAAGCATCCCACAATAAGCCGCCAAACATGCTTTAAAAACCGGTTCCTATAAATTGTTCTTTACGGCGTTCAAGGAACTAAGAACTCAATTGTTATTCTTTTTCCTTTCGACAGCTCTTGCCATTTTCTTGTATAAATAAATACGGAAGAATGGCAGAACACTTCACAAAATGTATACGGAATAACTAGTTTGGTGTTGGTAGACGTAGTTATTTCTACCATAAACAAGAATAGTGCAAACAATAGCCCAAAGGGGGACACAAAATACAAAAGTGATTTATGATTATCAAGTGCTAATACGAAAACTGATAGCAGAAATGCAGAATCTTTATTGGTTGGCAAAATATTGTTCTGTATTAAATCACGAGTGAGATCAAACCCTTAAAAAAACTTTAGCGAGAGTTGTCTGTTTTCCCAAGTTCCCGTATTTTGAAGACAAAAGTCAGTTTTTGACTTGCCCACTAAGCCCAAATGCGTTGTTGTCGAAACTGAAATAACGACAATTTTCTCAGGCGTAATGACAAATCACATTATTTTGATGAATAACGTAACAGAAAAATTCGGTTGAAAAACTTGATTAGTTCTTATTCTTCTCTGGTTTGCTTGTTGCTTTGGCAGAATAGGGGTACGGTAATGAATTAAACAGTTCCTTCCGTAATGTACTATGACATACCTTGCTGCGTCATTAGTAGGTAGGGTGAAGCGGCGGCCATATAGGGTACGTGGAATGCGGAATGATGGGGGGAAAGAGGAGAACCGGTTTTCATCAGTGGGTCACTGGCATCTGAAACAAATAGAACTATATGTAAGACACGTGGCCGGGATTGACAAAAAGTGTTTGGCTTTAAGACGGCATAGGTTCTGAAACTACGCACCATACAAAATAAAGTGACTGTGACAAAAATCGGTGGGCTGATGTAAGCAAATTTTAAAAATAATGCATTTAAATTGGTAACTCGATTCAGTGTTACAGTGCCATAACCGCCTGACTTATGCTGCGCACAGCAGCGTGCAGTCTATTTATACTGGACAGGACTATATATATATATATATATATATATATATATATATATATATATATATATATATATATATATATATATATATATATATATGTATATATGTGTGTGACTCGGTTTCTGAGAAAATCGACCATTCCCCATCCAGCGTTGCTTGGCTTTTTTCGGCGACCCCCTTCGATTTGCTTTATTTTTTGATATTTTGTAGGTGGACCTACCACATTAACAAAACCGTAAAATTTAGCTCTGATGTTGCTGCAGTTTTTCCAATATACGACTCTGAAAATCACTATTTTTTCGTAATTTTGATAACCTCA
>JASANF010012066.1:0-14853 GCA_030248245.1 Trissonchulus sp. WLG1_4 | reverse complement strand
ATGCTATTATTTTCAATAACACTGAGTTTTTGTACCTTTTCATCGATTTTTGTTAATTTATTAGAAAGCAAGAAATTTATAAATTTCTAGTGCGAACTGCGAACTCGTTAGTTATTTATAAACCTTAGTTTGCTAATGGCATCTTCGACAGTTTCGGCGACGTAATAAATTGGCTGATAGTCATCGTCCTGGTATGGCTGCACTGCTGTTTTCTGGGCATCAAACGGGCGCAGCTCGGGAACACCAGAAAGAGCGTGCTGGAAATTAAATATGAGGCGAATTTTGTAAACCATCTTTCCACTGTAAAGGATCAGCGATAACAGTAAGATATCGCCTCCTTCTGTTTATAGAAATCTAGTATGCGCTGTGGAACGTAATCTTAGATCAATTTTTGCTGATTCTGCATTGAGTAAAATATAAGTATAGATTCCGTTAAAAAACGCTCGATTTTTGAATTGAAAGTAAAACAGACAAACAGTGATCCTTTACATTGAGTTCTCCGTATGAGGACAGCAATCCGGCACCATACGCTTTTATTTCACCATTTTCTTTACATAGTCCGAACTCTATTGTGAACCAGTATAGCTGTAAAACAAAGACATTACGGTGTCACATTTTTGCAACAGAACCAAGATAACATAACGATGCACAATGAGCGTTTCAGGTGACGCACAAAGAAAGACATCATAACTAAAATATATAATATGTATAAAGTTCGTTAGTGGATAAAAAGATTTCAAGGTTCACCTAAGATTTATCTTGAATTACTTTTCAAGATTTTTAGATTTGTGGGTTCTGCTGAGCGCTGAGGTCAAAACTCCTATTCAAACAACGTTTACTCAGAATGTCAGTGTTTAGTATTCCTCATAGTTTGTTCAATTCAATTATTCAATTCATAACTATGTAGCTGTATGAAAAACTCCAGAGTAAATAAGTAAGTAACTTTGAGTACAAATCAAAATTCTCTATAACTTAACCAAACAAAAATTATCTAGAAGTAACTAAAACATATGAACACAAACAGTAGGTAATGTGGTAACATTGGAAAAAATTCTTTAAAAAAATGCTTAGCTATTAAGACATATTTTAAAGCATACGGTTGCCAATTTTTCAATATCCTCGTCTGAGGCGCCGAGTGAGGCCAGTCCTATTTCCTGACTCAGCTGTGCCACCACCGGGTCTGCGAACATCGGCACGTGACCCAGCAACTCGTGCACTACATCTCTGAAATGAAAGCATTCAAGTCTAACAGAAAAACAATGACAGTGCAAGAAATTATAATTAGGGAGTTACTGTAGGAAGATATAGAACATAATTAAGGGTTATTTTTGAGCAGTTCTAAAATAACTGCCCAACCAAATGTGACAACTTTTTGCCTGAACAATACGGAACAATGCGTGTTCCATATGCGAGATAATTTAACCAAATTTTCACACAATATGTGGTCCAGCACAATTTGCCCTTGTCTCCACCCATATATTCTCTAATATGATCTGAACCGGACTGTATTATATATGTTACGGTTCAGGGGTGTGGTGGGGCGATGAGTTGTGGCGAACATATTGAGTGCACTGGAAAACGCGGTAAGCAAGACTGGCCAAAAAGTCTCGAGCCGTTAAGAGACCCGCGGCAGGACGCAGCTGAAATCCAGTGGCCTCTGAAAAAGAGCAATAGACAGATAGCCAGATTGCCAAAAGTTAGCAAGTATTAATGAACAATCTTGAACTTAAATTTATGTAATAATGTACATAGATAAATTGAACTCAGACTGATAATGAATTTTCATTCTTATCACATTTCGTTATTTTCATTTTTTGAATTTTTCACTTACTGTAAGATTTTTACGTCAGAGTTTCAAAATACAGCACAAAAAACGTTCGATAATCTTTTTGTGGATTTTGGCATAGGCTCATCCTACGTAAATTTTTAGTATTAGTAAATGTTACTTGGTTTTTTTAGTATTAGTAAATGTTACTTGCCTAACTAAGACTGAATGACAATAAAACTGACGTTTTAAGAATTTGGACACGTCTTCATGTTGAGGAATGAAGTCAGGACTGTACAGTCCTTGTCGTTCCAGCAACGAAAACACTTCACAAAAACGACTGCACGCGTGAGAGTTGTACAATGGACGGATGGTGTCATATACTGCCCGCCTGAGTATAATTAAAAATAGCATAAAACACCAACAAACAACAGAAGGTTCTTTTTTTAAAAAAAATTGCAGAAAAGTATCTCACGAGCAATAGTAACTGAAGTCCAAACTTGCAAATTAGCTTCTTTTTTTCTTCAACTACATTAGAAACGTCTTGTTTGGTGGCGAGGCACTAAACTGTTTTGTTTCATTTTGATGACTAGACTGTAGTTCAGTTTACACTGACTAAATATTTTTTTACGTAATTGATTGAGAAACGAACCAGATCATACTGAATTGACGACAATTATCCTTTGCAATATGGTGAAGCTAAACAAGCAGTTGTAAAAGATTTTCAGCTTACCAAGTATTAATTTCTTTTTCATTGTATTCGACACGAGGAATTGGAATGCCTCTGAAAACAATAAAGCTACTTAATCTTATCGTTATCAGTAATCGATAAGACATCGAAGTGACTTTAAATGAATTGAATAGCGTAGTCAAGACAAGACGGCGCTCATGGACAAGTTGGAAGACGCTAAACCCTGCAGATATCGATGCAATTTTAGTCTGTACTAGGGACTAAGCGAAGTGATGTCGTTTCTGAATTGTCACCGCTTCGGTATGAAGTTTTACGAGAAGACACACCGTGATAATTTCTGTATCTAGACGTCATAAGTGACTTTTATATTAGGTCTAGTTCCTGACTACGCCAAGTGTTCTCTTAAAAAGTCATTTATTCAAGTACTACCTTTAACTCAGCTGTTTCAGTGATAATACCCAATTAATAATATAATTTTTACTGTCTATATGCAAATGCAATCTCTGCAATCATCTGACGTCTTGACCGGTACTCTGGGTCACTGAAACCCTGAAACATCAGACAAGTTGTTCCCTTGTGTGCTGCTTAAAGCAACAGTAACAATATAAACACCAACACAATTGCCAAGCACACTAAAATTAGCTGAACATATCCGCAGAATAGTGTAAAATCGTGTAATCCTTTAATGACACAAGGTTCTGGTTGCTATTATCGTAGCAAAGCTGGAATCAAACCTTGCTTATGACAGGAATGAAGCGAAGTTATTGAAACAATTAAAAATTGAATCAAAATTAAACATCTTATACTGTAAAACGTGAAGTTCAGATTCTGGTAAAAAGAACGAAAAAGTGTAAGAACGAGCTGTCTTGACTCTGAATGCTTTTTGACTCTAACTGGAGTTTATTGATGCAGAACAAATTACTATATCATTGATCATTATAAAAAAATTACCGGATGCTGGTGATCTAATTCAGGTTCAACTTTAGAAAGAACGTGACTGCACTGATCTAGATCATAAACCGATTCGGGGAACCATATCTGATCTAAAACAATAACGCAAGCTGTAGTTACACTTGCAGAATACCCGAACGGCCAACTTGGTGTGATAGGTTCCTATGTAATTATATATTCCTTACTGAAATTGAAATTTTTATGCCGCTGCAAAGTATAGGTACAGTTCTGCTGAAAGGCATGTGATTATTTGAATTTTTGAGACTATTTAACAACATTAAAAAACATTCTGTTCACAACAAACTCAATTTAATTGGCGGATTGGTACTGGGGATTGAGAAATCCGTCCATGAGCCACGACGAAGCAAGGTTGACCCAGCCTGTCATAAAATACTGGTGTGCAAAATGAGTAGCAGGAGTAATCCTCTGGAGGTTAGTGCTATTTTTTCAATTCATCAAACAGTAATATTCATATACCTTTATTGTCAGGTTGGTCATCATAAATTTTCATTTTTGCCACTTCCGACTTTTCGCACAACTCCTCTGCGGCATTTAAGAAATCTGCTTTGGTGCCTTCACAGCGAATCAAAATGGAAAATGTCCCGACGTCATTTTCTGGTTTTTCTTGCAATCGTGTTTCTACATGTTTTATGATTATATTGTTTTTCTGAAACAGACTACTTACTATTTATTAAATATCAATTAATTAACATTTTACAAAATATTCACATTTTGCAATCAAAGTTCCAAAAAATTAATTTTATTTATTTTATCGTACCTTGATCTTA
Source organism: Trissonchulus sp. WLG1_4 (assembly GCA_030248245.1). Lineage (NCBI taxonomy): Eukaryota > Metazoa > Nematoda > Enoplea > Enoplida > Ironidae > Trissonchulus > Trissonchulus sp. WLG1_4. The sequence continues at coordinate 10,658 of JASANF010012066.1, read as the reverse complement.
CAGGTAGGTAATGAAACACCTGTTAACTCTACTCCACTTAGTGTCTTAACCTGAACTATTCCCCTGCTTTATCAAAGAAGATGGATTATGCTAAGTAATTGCTAAATATACTAATGCTAATACTACTCAATAAAACCAAGGACGAAACTGAGGGTTTTAAAACCATAACTATTTTTTGAAATCGGTAGGTAGTTCTGAATTTAAGTGGTTCACGAAGTTGGTGTGAATAAAAAAAGCTGAAAATTTTATTAAGTAATAAATTATTAAAATGAAATAGCAGCGAAACCAACCTCAACGACATTCAGAACATTAGCTACAAAGGCAATCTTTGCATGTTTGCACTGAATTATCACGGCGAATTTTATGATATCCGAAGTCCGATTGGACCAGATTAGCTCCACCTCTTCGTCGTCTAAAAGTTCTAGAATTCTCCGCTCGGGGACTTCATCCTTCAGCTCCTGTCGGTGTTGCAAGGCCGCCTGGTGAAGTTCCTCCAAATGTACCAACCGCTCGAAACGAGCATCGCCGATCAGACTGCGTTTACGACATTCGTAGCCGTGCTGAAATATTTAAACATTTATCTTTGAAATAATTTATAGGATGGAACATAGTAAAAAATGAATTAAAAAATCAATGAAAATAATGAATGAAAAATAGCAGCTAACTTATCCTTTTTTAGTTTACTGTCGGTTTAAACGGTCATTTTTTATAACTAGGTAATTATTCAGTTATCTGACTCTGACATTTGCGCCTCTACAAACCTCAATACTGTAACTTTTGGATATCCCGCCGCGTTTGACAGAGCTCATTTTGACGACTGGACAGGCATTTAGCACAGGAGACTTGCTTTCTTCAACACCACCAAGCGACGAACGACACTGGGGTTGCGACAAAACGCTGTCGCTCGTCTGTAGGTTGCCTATGATGTCCCTGAAAACAAGAATACCTACATACAAGTAAGAAAGGGTATGATTTGATCCCTTCTGCTAAAATCATAAGTGCGGAGGGAGGGTGAAAAAAATTTGAGCGTGTGAAATAAATAATGGTATATTGGTATGTTTTTAAAAATGTTGACATTTTTTCGAAAATTTTTTAAAAACTTAAATTTTTTCGTGTAATTATGGGGAGAGGGTCCTCATAATTTGGTAGGAAAGCCACGTTATTTTTATTTTTACCTAATTACAAGTATGAAATTAGGTAAACCACAACACTGCAATTACACCACACAGCCTAATGAAGACATATTGAGCTTACATAAAACCAGTTACAAAATTAACGCAGGGGTTGACGTTGACTTTTAAGGTTTGTACACAGCATTCGATCTTGCAAAAAAATACTTTTTTTGAAACCAATTCTGTTTAAGGTACAGCAAAAAAGTTATATACCTACAATCAAAATTTACCAATTGAAAAACCTTGACGATGCCTTTTGACGAAAAACCTTTTCTTTTATTGTGCAAGATTTCAGTTTGATCTGAATCGGCAGAAAGGAAGAACCTAGGTCACAAAATTTCGCCAATATCACTATACAAAAATGCCCATACTTGTTGGCTTGTGAAAAATACCCACAAAAATCATCTTATGTCGAGAAATAATGCCAAAAATTGAAAAAGACGGCTAGTTTTTTATTTTACATTTTTAGCTATAATTAACGCTAAAAATTTTACTTGGCGTAAATTTATGACAAGAAAAAAATTTCGGGTGGCGGGACCCGAAAATGTTTGATGGTGGGTACCTAATAGCAACCTTCATATAATCACAAAAAAAACAAAAATTAAAAGGAACGCCAAAATCTGTCAAACAAAGAAAGCTAGTTAACTGACTGAGTTCATATCTCTTATTTCTGCGGTGGTCAAAAGCAGGTGTACCATAACCTCTCGTAATAGCCTATCCAGCCATTATAAGCGCAATTGTTCAAAAAGTTTTATATCCAATGGGCAATTTAGTCGTGGTCTTTGACGTCAAAGTGGAGCTATTAACGGTTGGTACCCTTCACTGGCGAATATCACTGAACTGAAATGAGACCATTTAACCTTGCGTGTATTACTGTAATTTCCTGCCGAAATTGGACCGCAATTACGGCCCAGAACTGCACACGGTCTGATACTTGCGTGCTCTTTTGGTTAATGTGAAGCTGCTAGTGCTTATTTTATTTGCTGTAGCTTAAAATGACGCAATATAAAATATAATTGGTCTACATTCTCAGACAGCGGGGATAGATTTTACTAAATTGAATTTGAACTGAATTGGTGAATTGTGATTTAGATAAAACAGGGTAGGTACAGTAGGTACAGTTAGGTATTTCGGGCCAACCTAAAATACCCGTTTGCACTGGTTCAGGGCTGGAGCCCAAGCTGCGGCAGTAAATGAGCACCGGCTGCATATCAGATGTATTTGATTTTGCAGTACGTACGCACACACTCCTCACATACCTACACATAGTTCTTATTTTCAATATTATTAAATTTCAGTTTTTCTTATATGCATATTTTTGTATTTTAAAATGTGTTTGCTACTCTTACTTGATTTTTGCAGTCTCGGCAAATCTGCTTTTGTTAGAACGTGTCGGCTCTGTTAGACAGTCAAAGGCCCCGCCCAGAACGGTTCTGGTGGGTTCTATTGATAGCCAAAGTACGTACAAATTAGGAAGTCTGCACTTTGCAGCCGTAAGTATTAATTTTTCTAATTTTTGTTCCTTCTAGAGAAGGAACTACTGTTTTGAAATCAATTGCTCATAGCGTTTAACGCTGCTGAGTATGCAGCATAGCCAGTATGGTTTGCGTGTATTTTCAGCTTTGGAACTGCCTGCTGATTTTTGTCTGCGTATATGCATGAAAATCAATAATCGATGCACAGCGTTTTAATAAAGTACTTTTTAAGAAATCGGTACCGTGATGATCGGTACAGTACCAGCAGTAAAATGGCTTAATGCAGCGAGATTACTAACATCCTGCAGCTCTGCTTTCTATACGTATTACATATGTAACTTAGAGTAGATAAGAATTATGTAGGTATAAAGTAGAGCAAAATAAGCAGTGTAGCTTACACTTTAGAGAAAAATGTAATAGAACCAATTCATTTAAACCTGAAAGGTAGACACCGGGGAAGGAACCTTACCACTATTTTGGTGCCTACTTGTTAAATAGCTTAGTCTTCTTAAAGGGCGCCCATCAAACATCCGGAAGAGTTCATTCTGTTAAATACAATTTTATTTTCTACTGCAAGTCACTTTATTGAAAATCGGAAAAGCCGGGGCTGTTGAAACTTGAAACTTGCCGGTCCAAGACAGACGCAAGATATTCTACAATTCTAAGATTTGTGCAAATCAGGTGATTTGCTATGAATTTGTTAAATAAATTTATTACGAATCTTCAGATTTTTTACTTACAAGTGTTACAATTGTAGGTTTGTGAATGTCAGCACAGCAACAGAAACTTTTTTTTCAGAAACAGAAACTAAAACTTTTCAGTCACCATTTAGGTAGACAAATATTTCAACAATCAGTCCATAAACAATGCAGATTCAAAATGAAACAAAGATTTACATGTATTTTATTAAACAATGACAAATGCACCCATTTAATTATTACAAATTCAGTTTATAAAGTCATGGTTCTTTCTAGTGATCTCCACTGTGGTCAGTGTCAGAGGACACTTCACGTTCTAAAAGTAAATTGTAAACAAGATGCGAAATATATTATGACAAAGCAGAGTGTGCATTCAGTAATTCAAAAGCACTAAAGTCTGACCAAAAATAGCTGAACCTTGAGGCCACACTAGTGGCGTGATTTTTGTGACTACTCGCTGTACTCTTGATGCCCACAATTCGTTCTTTCGTAATGAAATAGAGTGTTTCCCTTTAGTAACCGCCTAGCCGTTCAACTATTTACACGGTTACACGGTTACTAACCGTGTAACCGTATAGCCGTTTATACGGTTACTTCGGTAAAGGTTTGACCGTGTAACCGGTTAAACGGTTAGTACATATCATTCCAAACGCTTACACAGATAATGAGAGTTGACAGTACGCGGATAATAGCAGAAACCGTTAGGGCCTGTTTTAAAATTGGACTTAACTGGACTTGACTTAACTGGACTTAAACCAGCGGACTTAAGTGGACTTAAAACCTGTTTCAAAATTCCCGGATTTAGCTGGACTTAAATAAGTCCGCTGCTATTTTAAGTCCAGTCAAGTCCGATTTAACTTGACTTAAAATTGCAGCGGACTTAATTAAGTCCAGTCAAGTCCAGTTTTTTTTGAAACACAGACTTAATTAAGTCCGACTTAGTTAAGTCCGACTTAATTAAGTCCGATCCTGTTTCATAAATAACTTTGCACATTGAGCGATTGGGTTGCCCGCATGCTTACGTTTATAACTTTTGACTTAATTTATCGTTTTGCAAGTGTAAGGTGTCATTCGAAAGCTCAGAAAATGGGCTTTGTAATGATGCACTTTTTAAAAGGGTTACTATTCATTTATTTCAAAAAATCATCCTAAATCTTCTTATTTTGAGTCCATTTTTATATACGCTTTTAAAAATACAGTGAAACGGAATTTTCTTCATTTTTAAAAACGTATAATTACGAACTGAAACAGATAAAATCGATATGCTTTGCACTAATACAATGCACATATTTAATACGGCTTCACAATTATCACTATCACAGTAAAGACTATACTACTATTTCAAAGTTAAAATCTGTTTGGCAGTTTCTTGACAAAACGGCAGAGGATATTCAAGTTTTATGACTCATTTGAATCAGAAATTATTGTTGAAAACAGTAAAAGTATCCGTCAAGTTCATTATGCTACAACTTAGCGACACTAAGGCAAAAACCAAAATTGTCCAAAAATACCCAAAGTTTCCAAATATGAGCACTAGGATGCCAAGTATGGGCACAGAATGCCTAATTAGAGCGTTTCTTGTTTTTAAGTTTTTACTGTACAAATACTCAAAACTTCAGTCTGAGATCCATAATAACTACAATTAACTATATAAAGTTTCTCACTGAACATCACAACAACAGTATTGTCAGCAGCTGTATGCCTTGATTTCAGGGGATACCCCCCTCGTTTCAACTTGACCCTCGTGACCCCCACCCCCTTGAAATCAACACATGTCAGTGATTTGATGGGAGAACCCTGAAATCAAGATATCTCTTGATTCAAGGGTGGTACCATCCCTTGCGGGTGTTATAACGGCTATTTTTTGCCTAACTGCTGCACTGTTAAAATGGATTCTAACTACACTACACTGTACTCACATTTTTGAGTAATACGCCTCGAAACGTCTGGAAGATAGGAAAAAAACCTAAATACAGGGAAACGTATGGGAAAACACGCACAACTTTTTTCGGTAGTTTGATTAACAATGAGTATAAACTCAATTACTTCAGGTTTTACAACCTTTGGGATGCAGTATGCACCAAAAAACCGTTTCTACGAGACCCATATGACTCACAATATTGCTCCAAAAATTGACTCTTCAGCAGGAAAGACTTTTGCTCAAATAAGTATTTTTCACTGTTTAGTGCATTCAAACCAAAGTTTTTACGCTTATGACGTTAGTAAAGCTGCACAAACACCGTCACATTTTTGTATTTAAGTAGTATACTACAGCGAAACCAAAAAAATTCAAAAAGTGCTAAATTTTGGTGAAATATCACCAAAACAAACGGCGTATGGGGGCTCGGAGTATGGGCTAAAACAGCAAAAAACAACATTGCGCGGCCAAATAAACGGTTGTAATGAAATTTACGCATGTTTATAGCCCTGACCAGTGAACGTTTGAAGCAAGAAGCAACAATGGATGAGTTTAGCAAAAAAATTCACGAAACAAAATAGAGTTATTTTTTCCCCGCTTTCCCGCACAAATTGTGAACAGTCACTGCTAAACAACAACGTTTTTCACTGTTTTTGAGCTTTAAGAGTATAGAGGAAAGTTAACTCTTAAAAAATTGAAAACGGCATTGGCCAAAAGTGTTTTCGTGCAAATCAATGGTAAAGGCCGGTTCACGCTCGTCCTTTATATTTTTGTCTTTTTGTCCTTTGTACTTTTGAAGAAAATTTGTCGTCCTTTTGGTGATTTTCTTTTGACTTTTTGAAGCTGTCCTTTTGTCCTTTTGTCGTCCTTTTGAAACTGTCCTTTTGTCCTTTTCTCGTTCTTTTATAATTGTCCTGTTGTCGTCCTTTTCTCGTCCTTTTTTCTTGTCCTTTTGTCTTCTTGAAAACTAATTCACGCTCGTTCTTTTGTAAAATTAATAAAAGGACATTTTCCTAGGACAAATTTTCCTAAATTCAAAAGTACAACAATATTGTACTTCTCAAAAGGACAAAAGGACGACCCAAAAAGACAAAAATAATTTTCAAAAGAACATCAGGACAAAATCATTAGGACGCCCGCACAAAAGTACAAAGACAAAAAGACAAAAGGACAAGGACAAAAGGACAAAGACAAAAGTACAAAAGGACAGGGAAAAAGGACGACTCAAATTTTCGCAAAGACAATTGAAAAGGACACGCACAAAAGGACGACAAAAGAAGGACAAAAAGACGACAAAAGGACGATAAAAGGACGAGAACAGGACGAAAGGACAAGGGAAAAGACGAGCGTGAACCAGCCTTAAGGGGGTAATTGCGTTTTTAGGTGTTTTTTTGAAAGGCCATAGCTCAGCGTTTACAAATTCAAATCACAAGCGGTCTTTAGCATTAGGTAGAACAATATCATTCCTAAATGTATGCCAAGTATTGAAATTTAACCTGTGATTTTGTTTCCAGTATAAGCGACTAAAGAAAGGTCTTTTCCAAAATGTTACAATTTTTTACAAAAAGTTTGCGCCACAGCTCTGAATCATACGATTACCTGTTGGGGCTAAAAGTTGGTAAGGTTTTTGACATGTTTAAAATCCCCAGGCATGTCCCCCACTTTTTTAATAACTAGTCAATTTACTGAGAAAATAGCTGAAAAGCAAACGCACCGAAAATTTAAGATATTTTCTTGTAATTAAAACCCTCTAAAAATGTCCACAGGTGAAATTTCGAAAAAGTGAGAGACATGCCTGGGGATTTTGACCTTTACAGTGCTGTCCCAAAAATTTATGCTCAGGCGTCACTTATAACTTGAGTACTGGTGGCGCAAAGTTTACATAGAAATCACAAAAACCTCGAAAACGCAACTACCACCTTAAGTCAAAAATTAGGAAAATTTTGTCCCTTTGGAATTTTTTAACATACAAAATTTTGCAATTTTATAACAAAAACTACAGCCTCAGAACTGCAGACAAATTTGGTGTGGTAGGACAGTTTGGGATGAAGTGTCCACCTTTAATACTAAAAAAGAACATCTGTCTAATGGCTTGGTCAAAAAGGACTGAGGTTTTTTGTCCGCTAAACGCGTAGGGTTTTTTACCGCGCGACTGTTACATAGCTATGAGCAAACAAAGTTTTTTTCTGGAGCTAAACACAATTTTAAGCATTCGTTGACCAAATTGAGCATTAAAAAACTGACCCGGCAATGATCAAAAAATGAACAAAAAACCTTAACAAAATTTTTAATTGGCCTATACGGAATTTTACGTGATAATAAACTAAACAGGTCAAGACCCTACCCGGAAATCAAGACACAATCCTGATTTGAGGCCAGTCCTTTCTGAAATCAAGATATTTTTGAAGAGGAGGTACTCCTTCCCGTAAAGTCAAGAAGTTAAAAGGCAATTTCGGCTGGAGTATCGTTTCAGCCGATTACATAGATCGGAAAGAGTGTCATATGTACTTTTTCGTTTTATGTGCATTTGATATTATTACGTGGAATTATAATTTCGTCAAAATATAGGTAACAAATGTTACAGAATAGCATGAAGGCAATGATTCACTACAATAACGCACCTAGGGCATAAAAATCTAAATAATTTTCATGCACATGTCATGCTGACACTGATCGCAGTCCAAATATTGTATTCAATCCGCTCCTTGTTAAAATAAAATACTTCGTTACCTAATCCAAATTGCTTAGGGTTACTGTATTCTCCATTAATTCGACAATAAATGCACATATATTAGGTAATTTTGTTAAAGATCTGACACTGTCTCATTTCTTTACGGTTAGAGTTGGAACAAATTTGATGCTAAAAACCACAACAAAAATGAACCTATTTATCTTATAAGTATTAAGTTTTAAGCTACATAGTCACAGGTTCATTTTACACACGGCTTTACGCATAAAAATCCAACTACTGAAATGCTCAAGTTAAGAAACCGCTGCCCATAATAGGATACCAAAATTTTGGTGTGTGCTCATATTAGGAAACTTCGTAAAAATTCGAAGCAGTTTGGGAATATGTAAATTCTTCAGTTCCTGCCACCAAATCGCTATTTGAAAACTGTAAAAACGTAATCTACGGTATTGATTACATAAGGGTGCAAGTTACCTTCTTTCAATTTTGTCTCCTTGCAAAAAATCCACACATCAAACATGAACTTTTGCAAAGCCAAAATACAAAAATACCGATCTTCACTCTTGAACACAATTAAATAAGTTGGCACTGCTAATTCTGTTGGCAATGATTGGTTAGAAAATTTGGCTCACATAACAAAGAGATCACGCAGTTTTTAATGGTGCAATCGGATTGGTATAAAAAGTCACGTGGAATTTAATCTACGTATGAAATTGCAGTTAGTGCCCAAATTAGGCAACTGCCCATATATGGCATACTTCCCCTACCAGCAGACAGCTCAAAAAGGCAGTAAATGTTATCGTTTACACACTAAAATCATGAGCTCTTTTTTGCATACATTAGTTTTTTATTACTCTTATTTTTCCGGCTGTACAGGCTTCTAAGGAAATGTCCCTACCTAAATACCTATTATCAATTGGTAAATTTTACTTACCCCCATATCCAAAATGAATTTAGCGGATTTGATTTAGCGTATTTAGCGCTGCTAAATCTGTTATCCAAAATTCCAGGATTTAGCCGATTTAGCGGATTCAGCGCGCGCCTAAATCCGATAAATCCAATAAATCCAAACAATTTTGGATAAGCGTTTTAACTGAATCTGCTAAATCCTAAATCTGCTAAATCTGCTAAATCCATGCATTTTGGATAACCCTTTCAGACTGTTGTACTGCACAACTTGATTTTGCGCATTCGGCTCACTGATCATTTTCGCCTGTAACTTTAGTTACGTGCAACCGTTTTGAACGTTCAATATATCAATCGAAAGCTCTGAAATTGCACTTTTTAGTCATGTAATTTTTATAAATTTTTGGATTAGTTTTGATCAAACTTTCTAATTGTTTTACTACCAATTTCATTTTGCCCATTGAAGTCCCGTCTCTTTTAATTTAGCTTGTAAGTTCGGGCATATGCAACGGTTTGAATGTTCAATACACCAATTGAAAGCTTGGAAATTGCTCTTTTTAACTGTAGGTGATCTAACTTGTTTGATTTTTTTTATAGTTGTAAATAACGCTTGCTTTCACTTTCCAGAAATTCACCTTTCAGAAAGTCACCTTTCAGAAAGTCACCTTTCAGAAAAGATTTTCTCAACGTTCACCTTTCAGAAAACTGAAATTTCTCAACGTTCCCCGTTCAGAAAGCCAAAATGTTCAAGTTCAAGTTCATGTTCAGTTCACCTTTCAGAAAGTTGAAATTTTGGAACGTTCACCTTTCAGAAAGTTGAAATTTTGAACGTTCGCCTTTCAAAATTAAAATTTGAAATGTTCATAGTATACTGATAATTATGCAATAATAACAAACAATATTCTAAGTGTATTTATTATTTATTCAATTAGTATGCATATTTTAACCTAATTTTTCGGTTGTAAATTTTAAGTATTGACTACAAGGCAGTTTTGCAAAGTCGTTCGTTCAGTCAATATATCACTCATTCCAATCGATTTAGTACGATAGAATGGGCAGATTATTATTTTCAGAACTAGGTAGTATTCATCGGTAGTACCGTTATTTTAATAATTAATATTAATATTAAAAGTCGCTATTTAATACCTATTTAGTACCTACTTTTAATATTAATAATTTCATTAAAATTAAATGAAAAATAATTTGGGGATTCTATTTATATTAATATTTTATTAAAAATACTCTGGGGCTTCTAATTATATTAATATTAAATTAAAAATAAATTAGGAACTTTTTTCCTCAGCAGTTAACTAATTAAGTAACTAACTAAAGGGTAACGTCAGGGGTGGACGCGGGTCAAAATTTTTGACCCGCACCCAAGCCCAATCCGCGGCTTAACACTCGTGGGCAAGCCACAATCTGACCTGGCAATTGAGATCCTGTACATGTGGGTGAATTAATGATTCCATAATTTCTATCTGAAAGGCGAACGTTCCAAAATTTCAGCTTTCTAAAAGGTGAACGTTCCAACATTTCAGTTTTCTGAAAGGTGAACGTTGAGAAAATCTTTTCTGAAAGGTGACGTTCTGAAAGGTGAACGCAAACCGTAAATAACACTTTCAGATTGTTTTACTGCACAATTAGACTTTGCGCATTCATCTATCGGATCACTTAGCATTTTTTCTTGAAATTTCTGCAATGCGCTAGCGTTTTAAACATTCAATACACCAATCGGAATCTCAGAAATTGCTCTTTTTAATGATGTAATACTTCTATAAGTTTTCAATAAACATAAACGCT
>JASANF010012065.1:0-60490 GCA_030248245.1 Trissonchulus sp. WLG1_4 | reverse complement strand
TTTTAATTTAATTTAAAATTTTAAATTTGAATATTTGAAATCTGAAAATAGCAAGTTATAGATGTATAAGCATACAATCTGTACATTCAATGTTTTCCATATCCTGTTGTATGTAACTGAATGTCGTCCGGGTTTCAGTTTTATATGCAAATTAGTTTTATTCTTTGAACTTTGTTGTATGTGTAACAATGTAACAATTTGTTGTATGTACTTTTTTCCCCTAGTGTCTGCAACGGCACAAACCTTGTGTGTATATACGTACAAAAATACATAAACATGTATGACAGCCACGCAATGAAATGATCAGAACAGACACATTTCGCGCACACGCTAATGTTCACGTACATCCGCACAATCACACAGATGAAAACACGCAATGACGCACACACATAACTCACTTAGTTACACGTTATTTTTCCGACACCTCATTCTAAAGAAGCCTGCTGCGCTGTGGCGCAGCAGGAAAAACTGTGAAGCTACTCAGCAAGCAGTGTCTAATGAAAATATGAGAAAGCAATTAGAGCTTTACAATTTACATGAACTGAAATGAAATAAAATTCAACTTAGAAATTTTACAACGTTGAACCAACGACCGTGGGCGCATGTCCAGGTATATGTTATTAATTATTATTAGTCGTTGCCACCACAGTTTATCTTGAACAAGAACGATCATTCGTTAAACTGCTTAGTCGACGGTTAACATAATATCTTATAGTTAACTTCACTGTGTATATATATTCAATGAAACTTAGCTACCTCAATTTTATTAGTAGGTTTACACTTTTGAAACTTCAGAGGAGAATTTCTTTATGCCTCACTCTTCGCCAAAACCATGCTCTAATGCGCGGTTATGGCCGTGTTCAATATTACCTGCGTAATATTGACACTCCAAGGTCATGATAAGCACTCAATCAGCAGACGAGCTTGTTTGCGTGAAAGTATGAAATGTTAAAAACTTCTGAAACCCTAAAAATTTCTACAAGTGTATAAAGCACTTTTACGACGGCTTTTCGAGTCCTTTGGTAGTCTAGATGGTAAGCTTTTTGCTTTTCAATCGCGCCACCACGGATCGAATCCCGTTCTGAGCTATTTTAATTTCAGTTTTACTTTGATTAGCAAATGCGATTAATATACTTTAAAGTTATTTTCAACGAAACGCAGTTAATCCAATCGAGTTTGAGCATTATTTCACGTGTAAAAGACTGTTCCTTTGTCCTCAAGGAGTAGGTAAAGTTTCCCATGTATCACGGTTTTTTAGATGCCTTGAGGAAACGGCGATTCGGCTATAGCCAATTAATATACACGGATTTGTCTAAAATAGCCGGCAATAGCTGTGGCGATTTTTAGCACATATTGCCGATTAGACTGTTTCGCCGCGGCTATAGCTCGCCGTGGCTATTTTGGCGATTTTCAATTGACAAAGTTTTGACTGAAGAAACGTGGCTATAGCCAGCCTATGGCTATTTTTGAAATCAAGTAGGGAACCCCCAGAAGTGGCGATTCGGCTATAGCCGCCAATAGCCGTTTCAAATACAGTGTTTTGTCTGAAATATCCAGCTATAGCTGCGGCCAGCATTGGCGATTTTTCCTGTCCTACCCTAGCGACAGACCCATATCCCTACGAATACACTTCTTAACCGACAAAATTTGTGTGTTTTGTGTAAACTACCTATATCTGATTTTATTAAGCTGGCCCAGCGGCCACTAGCCAACTTTTTTTTTCTATTTTTATTTCGTGGTACTGTAGGCCCAAAAATAGCAAACGAGTGTTTTTATTTAATTTTTGTTTTTTTTCCAAAGCACCGACATTTTTTTTTCAAAAACTATGGATGATCAAGTAATTTTAAGTTTGTTTAGGTAGCTTATAAAACAGGTAAAAATCAGATAGCTTATAAAACAGGCAAAGTCCACCAACTAATAAGTAAAATACAGCAGCTCAAAAATATTGAAAAACAACTAGCACTTCCCCCACCCAGAATTTGCCAACTACCCACGTATAGTTCCACCATGTACGGTATGAGCAAAAATAGTTAAAAGGCCATTTCTGCATGCGGCTATTCAATCAATGATGCCTGATTTAGGATGTTTTTACCAGAATTTAACCGGTCTAAACCTGTCAGTGCCACACATTTCTGTGCTGTGAATTGCCAAAAAATTCCAAATTTAAGACATGACTTATGTAATAAATAACTAGCCCAAAAAAATTTAAAAAAAGTTCCAAAAAATGTTTTGGGTCTGTATTCACCGATTTTTGCATGTTTATGTGTTATTGCGAGTTGCAAAATTTTATTATTCTTGCATTGAATGGTATGACAAAAAGTTTATAGTTGGTTACTGGTTGGTACTTCGTTACCAAAATAGCGAAGCTTTGCCCTAAAGAATCAAGTAAATTGCAACACTGTATCTTCCTACAGGAGTCTTACAGCCCTATGTCCCTTCAACCGACAAACGAAATAATCACGCCACGATCTGAACTTCTACACTATTAGTGTCGATTATTTCGCAATTTGGTCAGCTGAACGGACATACGGCTATAGGCATAAATCGGCCCTAATGCCAGAAACCATTCCGAATATTAAAATATAGTGGGCAGCGACAGGTTTAACTTCCTTTGAAGCAAATTCTTCCAAGTGATTTAGCTTCTACCGAATATGATTTGCATTCAAAATTACTGATACTGGTGCAGACCGCAAGGCTGGTCGTGGCCATGGATAAGACCTCCATAAATTTTGCATGAAATTGCTGCTTGTTCCACTTGTGCTGATTTGCCACAGATATAGCTCGCCGCGGCTATTTTGGCGATTTTCAAATGGCCAAGTTTTGACTGAAGAAACGTGGCTATAGCCAGCCTATGGCTATTTTTGAAATCAAGTAGGGAACCCCCAGAAGTGGCGATTCGGCTATAGCCGCCAATAGCCGTTTCAAACACAGTGTTTTGTCTGAAATATCCAGCTATAGCTGCTGCCAGCATTGGCGATTTTTCCGACGTCCAAAACGAAAAATGAAAAATACAAAGTGAAGATGACTTTGTAGCGGAATCGAACCACCAACCTTATTGTTATCAAGCGTTCACTCTGTCGCTAGGCCACCAAGTCATCTAGAATATTGGCAATAACTGCAGGTTCTGAACGAACGACGAAAATTTGCTCCAATGGGGCACAGTAAAAATGTAGGTATATTGAGCAATAATTGAATTATAGAAAAAGGGGGGGACACCCCGTGGCAAAAAATAATTGTTTTGCACATAATGACCATGTTCTGACGTCACCTGTAACTGTGTTAGCATGACACTGGACTGTGTAATTGATCTACTTATATAGATAGTTTATTGATAGGCTTTCAGGTGGCCTGTAGCTCAATAGAAAGGCAGTTGAACTGGTAACCGATTGGTTAGCAGTTCGATTCTGGCCAGGCCACACAACTTTTTTCAATCTGTAGCTTTCATGCTGGAATACCGTTCTAAGCCGGCAATAGCCGAGCTATAGACGGTCATTAACGGCTATTTCTAGTCAAAACACGGCTATAGCGCTAATAGCCGATTGCCAGCGCGGACTCATTAATTCTGTGAGATGGCTATAGCCGAGCTATAGCCGGGCTATACCGGCTATTCCTAGTCAAAACATGGCTATAACGCTAATAGCCGATTGACAGCGCGGGCTCAACAATTCTGTGAAATGGCTATAGCCCGGCTATACCGGCTATTCCTAGTCAAAACGCGGCTATAGCGGTAATGGCCGATTGACAGCGCGGGCTCATCAATTTTGTGAAATGGCTATAGCAGCCAAGTAGCCAGCCTCGGTCGGGTCGCCGGGTGATTCGTTGAATTTTAAAGTAATCAAGAGTACCTATCGATGTATTAGACATGTTTTTTTATAAGTACTTTATCACACGTACGACAGGCGTACAAAGGCCCTTTGCAGTCAATAGCAGGGCGGGGGGAGGGGTGAAGCACCTGTCTGGGGGGGGGGGGTGAGGATGCCTTCTGGAACCCAAACCCCCCACGCCTGTCTAGATCTCAAGGGGTGTGAATAAAGGTGCCGCTAACTCTTTCTGAGGGGGTGTAAAGATTCAAAGATAGTCTATCAGGATTACGAGGGGTGAAAATAAAGTCTTGCCGCTAATTTTATGTGAGGGAGGTATAAAGGTGCAAAACTAGTCTGTCAAGGTAACGAGGGGTGAAATACAAGCTAGCCGCAATCTCTATCTTCGGAGGCTAGTAAAAGTCGTGATACATGGGAATGTGACCAAGGAGTATAAATTAATCACCCATATATGAAGACAGGGACAAGGACTTTACTTTACTTTTACTTTTTGTTAATTTTTGATCAACTTCACACATGCAAAAACAAACTATTATGTTGTTTTCGCAAATGCAGACGCACATGTAAGATGATGCGGCACTCTGGTCGAGACATAGTGAAGACTCAAATGTCATTGGCTAAAAATGACAAACCTGGACCACGTGATGAAGACGAGTAATCACAGATGTACATGGGGGGGTCTGGAGGGGCCAAGCCCTCTCCAGATTTGAAATTATGGGACAAGCCCCCCTCCTTGAAACTCCAGAATTGCCTCAAATCGCCTTAACATGCTTAAAAAATGAGCAAAGAGCGAAAAAATCGCTAAAAAAATCTGAATTTCGCAAAAAATTTCCCACTTTTAGGCAAAAACTAGAAATTTTTGCGTTTTTGGGACAAAAATTGGGACCAGCCCCCCGAAAATGTCGAAAATTTCGGGACAAGCCCTCCCCCAGACCGAGACCCCGTTGACATGTATATATGCGAGTAATCAATAACACCCGGCCAATCAAAAACAACAAAAGTGCCCATAACAAGAAACACTATAGGACAACAAATTTGGTCAACTAATGACTGCTCGACACCAAGTAATTTCTGTGTCGTATTATTTTTCAGCAGGATTCATGTGTCACTATAGTCGTATCTGGATTATTTTCAACCATATTTGACAAAGCGTAAGTCTGAAAACCCACATTTACTACACTCGTTAGTTGTACAAAATTTTTAAGCTTTATACGAAAATTACGTTATTACAAACTTTAAAATTCAGTCCTACAACGGTTATCAGCTCGAAACTTGAATTTCAGCCAAAAAGAAACATCATACGTTCCATAAAAATGCCAGTAATCGACTGAAAAAAACTAATTATCGGCCATATAGCAACTTTAAAAAAATAAAAAAACTTAAAAAGTATGTCATCAAAAAGCCCATTTATTTAGCTATCAGTTGACATATAGATCATCTAAATCGGTTCAGTATGTCAAAAGTTATAAACGATTATGTAAGAGCTATCAAGCACTTAAATCCATTAAGTCCGCGTAAAGTTACGCGGACTTAAAATTCTCCCAAATACGTGTAAATTTAAGTCCGCGGACATAAGTGGACTTAATTAAGTCCATTTTAGAAACGTGCAAAAGTTAAGTCGGACTTAAATAAGTCCAGCGGCAACTTAAGTCCACTGTTATTTTTAAATGCGCTCGGACTTAGATTTAAGTCCGGTCATATTTTAGAAATGCGAATGGACTTAATTAAGTCCACTGTCAGCGTTAAGTCCACTTAAGTCCACTTAAGTCCACTTAAGTCCGATTTTGCATTCCAAAATTCCGGACTTAATTAAGTCCAGTTAAGTCAAGTCCAGTTAAGTCCATTTTAGAAAAAGGCCCCAACTTATGCGCGCATAGGCGCTATGCGGGCTTCGTGAAAACGCCCCACAGAATTACATTAGTTGTGTGTGCGTGTGTGTTTATCATGTGCGCAGGGGGAGAGGAGAGCGCATGTTTGGGGGGAAAGACGTCTGCGGCGAGCGCGGCGGGGCCGTGCCTTGCCATGAATTGAGTGCAATGGTGATCGTACGAATTTTATATTTCGAATCCTGATTTGCCTATTGTACATCTACTTTGAGAGTTGAGACGACCCTGTAGGTATACTTCCTCGCCCGGCTGTACTAATTAGCCGCCTTGACCCCCGTTTTTAATCGCGGATTTACGTTGTGAAGACTATTTTTCTGAATTTGCTAATATGAACGGGTTCTGCGTAAGTTTTTTACATATGTTTTATAATGTAGAGGTACATGATAACAAATTTTGTATTTTTGCGGCTTCATCACATACGGTTGTAAGTATGCAATCAACTCTAAGTATTTGGTTGGCTGGCGTTTCGCCGTAGAAAACTTTAAACACATAAAGATTCCCGTTTTACCACATCACAGTGCCAGAAGAGTTAAGACCTCGTTCGCACCAAAAATAGCAATTTAACGGTCTTTTCGTAAAGTTGCAGTAAAATTGATCAAACCGCCCTCTCTCGAGATAATTTTTTGGCGGAGGTCTTCCCGCATTTCACCAGCAGCTAGTGCTAGTGCGTATATAAAGCGCACTCAGCTGGGGCTATAACATACACGTCTTGTAGTTCATATTCATTGTTTGTATGAATTATATAGTGAGTTTAGATAGAAAAGTTGAATAGTAGCCAGTAGTCTAATATTACTGTATCACAAAGTTGGATGTGTACTATTATTTGTCGAAAAAACTTCAAAAATGTAATTTAACATTCATGCAAAACACATGCTTTTGTTTCATGAAAAAACACGGTTAGCAAAGATTGGCTCTGCGAATTCCATTCTTTAACCCCAGACACTGGCAGTCAGACCACAGCTTAGAGAAATCAGCCGTGCAATTTAATGCTGTGTATATCACCGGGTTTGGACTTTAGCCCATTCCCATATCATGTGATATAAAAACTAGCTTATCAGTCTATTCAATACATTTAGGTTCATTATATTACCTATTTTTGTAACCCTGTCTCCGCGTAAAGCGGCTGTTACAGGTTTAGACAGTGTAAAATGATAAGCTGACAATTAAAAAGTTCATAAATTATTAATATTTTTTGTGTGTTCATCAATTCACATACTTTGACTCAGTTGGAATTACATAATTATAGGCAAGTTTCTTAAAAAATATTTGAAATATTTATGCCTGAGTAAAATGTAGTCATGATTATTGTTTCCTATTGCGTACTCTTGATCTGAGTAAGGTTTGTCAATGTGTACTCTAGGGGCCTATTCCTTTACCGGGCTAAAGGGTTAATTATAAGCGGACTAAACGGTTTATCAATTAAGCTTAAAAATGCCATTCCAAAACCTCCGGATTAAACGGACTTAACTTCTAGCGCGCTGCTTTTTAATCGGACTAAACGGACTTAACTATGCACGCTAATGTTAAGCGTGCATGTTAAGTCCGTTTAGTCCAGTGGTAGTTTTGGAATGGGGTCAGACTAAAATTAAGCAGCTGACTTATTTTAACTCATTTAGTCCGTTTAGTCCGATTTGTCATTCCAAAACCTCGGACTAAAATAAGTCCAGTCCGTTTAATCCGGTAAAGGAATAGCCCCTAGGTGTATCTGCTAAGTTTCCCATTTATCAGAATCTGAACAACGGAGTAATTCTGACTATTCAATATCCCGTTTATAGCATTATTTCGATACATATAGTTGGTTTTATCTGTAGCATGTAGCCTTATCCAAATTTTGATTTTTACGCGGCGGCCTCAGCCGCCGCGTATATACTATATTGCAAACGTGTGCATCAAGAGCACACAATTGCATCTATCCTAGTGTTAAATTGCTGGCAGGTCAGCAAATAACACTGTGTGTGTGAGCGTGTGTGTCTTTATCGTGTATCTATGTACGTACTTGGCGACGATTACCTGCCTGCTCCATTTGCGTATCTATGTATCCACTACTGGCAGTTTTTGCATAAAGAACACAGTTATTTGACGAAACGTGTCATGACAATGTTTCGTGGAATATTCATTAGCGCGTCGGAAGCCAGGAATTTTGAACTTATGGCAAGCATGCTATCACACGGCTATGGAGTCCCCAGTATGGGCGCCGTTGGCTAACACATCGGAGCTTAAGCGGCTGACCGTAGGTTAGCTGCTGTAAATTATTTTGCTCTATCTCGTTCGGCAACATGCACGCAATGTTACCTATTACTGGCTATTAAGTACAGTTTTGCAATGCAATGATCAATTTTGAACTCAAGTTGTTCACAGTGAGCACGTTTCAAGTCTTAGGTAGTAAAATTTAAGCAAAATCGACGCACTGTTGGCTAAGCTTAGGACTAACATTTGACAAGTGTATTTAATACGTTGGCTTCAAAAAATTTAAAAAAGTGCCGCGTTTTATATTCGAAGAATATCCTCAGCACTGCAAGTACGTCATACCGCGATCTGTCTAAAATAAGTTTAACCTTACTCGCAAAACGTGCTTGTTTAATTGGATTTTCATGTTTAATTCACCATTAGGATGGTAATTCTTCCGTATGCGCACACTGCACTGAGCGAGCGTGAGTGAGTTTGCATCAAATTCCGTATGCGCACGCCGCACACTCACTTTAAAGTCCGTCTGGAAATTTAGTTTGGTGTCAAATTGCGTCTAGCCCCAATCCGTCAAATTCCACCCTACCAACGGTCTCATCAGGCGGTTCCGTTATAGCCATTTTATTCCCGCTTTACTGATTGTTCTGGAAAAATAGCATTGAAAATAATGTTATCGTTATGTAACAAGAACGTCTTGCGAGTATATAAAGTTAAACCATTTTAAGATAGAATTTGTTGCGACATGCTTAGGTAACGTGCCCAGGATATTCTTCGAATATAAAACGCGGCACCAGACTTATTGAAGTCATCATTTTTAATATGTCAAACTGCAACTTGCTTACAGAATCATTATATATAAACGCCTCATTGCGTGTTCTATCAGATAGAGTTCTGCGGATAGGATCCCAACCCGATCCGAGATAGACTTCAACCTGACCCTACCCCACCCTACTTCTCGTCAGGCTGCTACTCGTACTTCTTGAGCTGGCGAGGACAGCTTGAGTTCTACCGCAAGAATACAATGGCTCTGTGATGTGGTAAAACGGGAATCTTTATGTGTTTAAAGTTTTCTACGGCGAAACGCCAGCCAACCAAATACTTAGAGTTGATTGCATACTTACAACCGTATGTTGATGAAGCCGCAAAAATACAAAATTTGTTATCATGTACCTCTACATTATAAAACATATGTAAAAAACTTTACTGCAGAACCCGTTCATAATTAGCAAATTCAGAAAAATTAGTCTTCACAACGTTAAATCCGCGTATTAAAAACTGTTGTGTGTGTCAATGTTGGCGGCTAATTTAGTACAGCCGTTGGCGATGGTGTAATAATGCAATCAGCAGGGGCCTGTTGCTCAACTTTACAAGTCTTACAATTGTAACAATTGTAAGTGCAAAATCAGGTGATTCGTAATGAATTGATATGATGAATTCGTAACGAATCACCTGATTTTGGCACTTACAATTGTTACAATTGTAGGACTTGTAAAGTTGAGCAACAGGCCCCAGCACTTGCTGAATGCTTCAGCACTTGTGACAGACATGATAATTTTGTCCCCGCCAAACAATAATTATGTATGTGAGCGTGGCTAACAGTACGCATGTACTCACCACACTATGCATACGTTGAGATTTAACATTAGCGCACATGATAAACACACACGCACACACAACTAATGTAATTCTGTGGGGCG
Source organism: Trissonchulus sp. WLG1_4 (assembly GCA_030248245.1). NCBI lineage: Eukaryota > Metazoa > Nematoda > Enoplea > Enoplida > Ironidae > Trissonchulus > Trissonchulus sp. WLG1_4. The sequence goes on along the minus strand of JASANF010012065.1, from coordinate 50,902 downwards.
TTTCACGAAGCCCGCATAGCGCCTATGCGCGCATAAGTTGGGGCCTTTTTCTAAAATGGACTTAACTGGACTTGACTTAACTGGACTTAATTAAGTCCGGAATTTTGGAATGCAAAATCGGACTTAAGTGGACTTAAGTGGACTTAAGTGGACTTAACGCTGCCAGTGGACTTAATTAAGTCCATTCGCATTTCTAAAATATGACCGGACTTAAATCTAAGTCCGATCGCATTCTAAAAATAACAGTGGACTTAAGTTGCCGCTGGACTTATTTAAGTCCGACTTAACTTTTGCACGTTTCTAAAATGGACTTAATTAAGTCCACTTATGTCCGCGGACTTAAATTTACACGTATTTGGGAGAATTTTAAGTCCGCGTAACTTTACGCGGACTTAATGGATTTAAGTGCTTGATAGCTCTTACATAATCGTTTATAACTTTTGACATACTGAACCGATTTAGATGATCTATATGTCAACTGATAGCTAAATAAATGGGCTTTTTGATGACATACTTTTTAAGTTTTTTTATTTTTTTAAAGTTGCTATATGGCCGATAATTAGTTTTTTTCAGTCGATTACTGGCATTTTTATGGAACGTATGATGTTTCTTTTTGGCTGAAATTCAAGTTTCGAGCTGATAACCGTTGTAGGACTGAATTTTAAAGTTTGTAATAACGTAATTTTCGTATAAAGCTTAAAAATTTTGTACAACTAACGAGTGTAGTAAATGTGGGTTTTCAGACTTACGCTTTGTCAAATATGGTTGAAAATAATCCAGATACGACTATAGTGACACATGAATCCTGCTGAAAAATAATACGACACAGAAATTACTTGGTGTCGAGCAGTCATTAGTTGACCAAATTTGTTGTCCTATAGTGTTTCTTGTTATGGGCACTTTTGTTGTTTTTGATTGGCCGGGTGTTATTGATTACTCGCATATATACATGTCAACGGGGTCTCGGTCTGGGGAGGGCTTGTCCCGAAATTTTCGACATTTTCGGGGGGCTGGTCCCAATTTTTGTCCCAAAAACGCAAAAATTTCTAGTTTTTGCCTAAAAGTGGGAAATTTTTTGCGAAATTCAGATTTTTTTAGCGATTTTTTTTCGCTCTTTGCTCATTTTTTAAGCATGTTAAGGCGATTTGAGGCAATTCTGCAACTTCTTCAGTAAGGACATGTGGAACCGATTTTCCGCAAAATGATACCGTTTTGTTATCAAAGTTGACCGTCAGCGGGCCAAGTTCTTTGGAAAATATCTTTCCCAAGTACGCATTCGTGGGGTGAATAGTCGACCACTAGGGTGTCTTGGTTAATTATAATAGTTCCAAGCTGTCGTTCCAGGGTCGTTTTAAAGCATCTTTGCACAATTTTAGTGTTACTTGTCCATCATCGTTCGAAACATCCCGAACAAGTGTCAGTTCCTCCTCATTCCGATTTGCCTGGTTTCCTTGTTGTTTGTTCTTGGTTTTAAGTCGTCGAGCTCTCAATTCTAAGGACCTGGAATAACGTTTTCTATTTCCCCAGGAATACAATTTTGGTATTGTATCCGGCAAATTTATAGACATATTTCGCGATAGTTGCGTTGGGCAGCAGTGTGTGACGATGAAGAATAACGTAACATACAGACAAACTAAAACACCCATAGTTGCCACATACTTATGTCCAGGCCTGTTAGAAAGCCGAATAATCCTTTACTCATTATTCCGTGTACCAAATTATCCGCGTCCGTTGTTATGTTATTACCCTTTGTTCAGGCACTTAATTCTTCCAAAATCTTTCGCTGGTATGTCATATCTTTAATTAGGTCGTTCAGGGTGATTTCTGAGCTCAGGTCTGTGAAATTAAACGTTATTATTTGGCTAAAAATAGTATGCTGGAAGTTTAGTATAGTCATATTCCAAGCAAAAGCCAATAGTTCTGCCAGATTGGTCATGGGTATTAGTGTTCCATTTAGCGACTTATAGTTGTAAATTATACCACCCAATTGGACTGGAATTTCTTGATTCAAGTTGCAGTCAATAGGGTACGCATTTTTTTGGATTATGTTAGTCGTGGAGTCTAAAAACCGCCGATGAGTACCAGTGTGTAGTGTGGATTTGATTGGAATCTTCACTGTGCATTTTCCTGTTTCCGTAAGTAGTACTTTATATTGTGCTTGGTTTAGTTGTTGACAGGGATAGCTTGTAAAGGTTGCACCTTCAGACCGGGCGATTATGTCGCTACGATGTAAAATATCCCTCATGGCTAACGTGGGCTGTGCCATCATGTTCGCCTTAACAATTTCCATTATATTGGCGCCATTATATTGGCGCATTTCCATTACCAATGTCATGGATCTGCAAGCCGATATCATGGCTTGCTCAAACGCAAACTTTATATTTTCGTGTATTCGTAGTTCTTGGGCTTGGAGTGAACTGGCGAGAAGTTCGCTGGTGACAATACCACTTTGACTTTCAAATGGCATGTCGCCTCTCTTTGGTCCCTCGTCAGGCGACTTCCTTTTTATTCTGGGTTTTGGTTTCAAAGCTGGTGAATTAAATTTGCACGGGATCCCTTGATCTGATATGGTAATAGCTTGTCCTTCACAATCTTTGGTTACATGGTTTCTAGTGAATGTTAAAGCTAAATGGCCATCATCTGACAGGAAGTTTCCACTATACAGTTTACCATCTATTGTGCGCCATTTTAGGTATTCACAGGCTTCTTTTTGTCTGGTGCCCATATCAAGTACCCTCCTTCTCGTAGTTGGCAAGAGCTCCTTCCATAGTGGCAATGGTCGACGACAGCGGCTGTTGACTGCATTTGTCGAGAATGATGTTTTTTATAGACAATTGTTTCATGCAGAAAACAATTTGTTGTTGTGAAGGAAACTCACTTGCATCATTTTATCCCCCAGCCGGGGTAGTACCATTCTAACTTATTTTCTGTTTGCCAAAGTCCACCCTTATTCACCAAACTTCCGCTTTCACATTCGTTCCAAGAGATCATGTTTTCACATTCGCTTCCGCTGACTACTAATTCATGCCTTTCCTGTTTTTTTAGGTGGTGCGCACCAAAAAAATACGTGAACGTTCTCATATTTTATCGAACTTTAGTACATTTCCAAACTTTTGTTCGATACTGCACATAATTGCGTTTGTATAGAATTAGAGATATGGGCACAGGTTCAGAGTCCATTTTCGATCCGTTTAATTTGCATTCGATTGGTTCTGGTATTTTCCACACGATTTTACCTTGTTGAGTTTGACATATCATCGGGTGGTTAACTATATTTGAATTTTCTCCCTTTTGAACAACGGGACTGCTAGCGCAAAACAGTGCTAGTAACACACGCCAAAATTTGCTCATATATGGAAGTGCAAAGTTACCATTTGCGTGGTTTCTCTTTTCCTTGGACACATTTTGCGTTGGTGTTTTACTTTTTCTGCGTCTTCTTTTCATTTTGGGCATGTAGGTTTATCTTCTTGCAGGTGGTTAAGTAGCAAGTCCGCCTCATTTTGTTGTTCACATTGTATGGCGCCGACGAAATTTGGATAGTTCTTTTCAATCAGCTGCTTCTTTTCAATTTTGAGTTTGCAACATCTTAATGGTCTGTAGCAAGAGTTCGTTGTCCTGCTCTTTGTTAGTGGCGCTTTCGTCGACGTGGTTGTCTGTTTCTTCCGTCGTGACAGCCATACAATTTCTATTGGTTTTGCTCATGTTTCTGTTTGTATTGTGATCTTGTGACTGGGAATTGTTGGCAAATCGGCGCCAATTGTTGTTGGTCGAGTTATTTCGGCGTTGCTAGAATGTTTCCGACCTGCGTTTTGGGCAACTTATAACATAATGACCTGGTTTATGACCATAATTACAAATGCCGCGGTTGTCAGTTGTCCATTCGCGACGTTCGTTTTTGGGTCGGTATGCATTCCGATTATTAACATATGCCGACCGTTGCTGGCCGCTCTCTAGTATTCCTTTCATGTAGCCATTTTGTTTTTGTTGTTCTATACTCAACTGATGGAGTTGGTTTTGCGGACTTTTCATGGTCTCATTCAGATACTTATGTTCTTGTTGCTCCTTTTCCACTGTTAGTGTTCTTGCGTGGTTATGTACTTTTTTAGAGCCTTGTGGGCCAAGACCTGCGGTCAAGTACTCACTAGCTTCTATTAGCTTAGCGAAGCGCACGGCCTCGTCGAACGTCTTAGGTTCCTTGGCCAGAAGCAGTCTTCGATATTGGGGTGATAGCCCTGAAATGAAAAATTTAGATTTCAGTTTCTCCTGGTAGTCCCGATCAAATTTGACATATGCACCTTTCACTAGTGATTGGATGCTAGTAGCAAAATCAGCTACATATTCTTCAAGCTGTTGGTTACGTTTATGCAGTTGTGCCGATTTGAACCGTGCCATCTCTGCCGGCTCAAGTGTAGTTCTCAAGGTTTTCACAAGTTCCGAATAGTCTGCCTTCGTTGCATTTGAAAATGTCCCATATATATCTCTTGCGCTGCCTCGCAAGCAAACAGGCAACATACGGGCCTTTTCGCCGGAAGATCAATGATTTGCATTGCCAATAATATCAAAGGTGTCTATAAATTCACAAAAAGATTCTTGTCCCTTACTAGGGTACGTTAGGCCCTTTAAGCTAGACACACCGTTAATTCCCACAATCGCACTCCGGACTTGGTGTGGTAAATCTTGTATAACATTTTGTAGGCCAGAAATATCTGGAAGTACATTACCGTTATTACCCTCTGCCATTGGTTCTGTATACACTGCATACATGGGCAAGACCCGGGATTCACCCGGGATTTTCCCGGGTGGACCGCGCGACCGCGCAGCGGTCAGAGTTGGACCGCGCAGCCCGAGCGGAGCGAGGGCTGCTCTGAGTAACTATAAGGACCGCGCGCATAACGAACGTGAGAATTGATTGCGCCGTCTAACTGTAGGTTGATTGCACAGTCCAACTCGCAATCCTAATGACTGCGCAGTCTAACTCTAGATTGATTGTACAGTCAAACTAGAGTTAAACTGCGCAGTCAGTAAGATTGCGCGGCCAAGTAATAGTTGGACTGCGCAGTCCACATAGTCTGCGCAGGCGCAGTTAAACTAGAGTTAGACTGCGCACTGCCCAGTCAGTAGGATTGCGCAGCCAATAAGAGTTGGGCCGCGCAGTCCAAAACTACAAATAGTCCGCGCAGTCCAACTCTTAATTGACTGCGCATTCCTCATGACTGCGCAGTCTAACTCTAGGTCTCCCTTTGGTTTTTATTGCCCTGCCGAAAAAATTTCCAATACGTCTCCACTTGACCAAATTTGGCTTAAAAAGCAAAAAATCCTCAAATTTTTTTCTGGGACTGCACCCCCAGACACCTGCAACTCTATGACTTAATATTCCTTCCATCAAAGCCTATGGTATGTATGCACAAGTACATCATGTTGTGTTCAACGTTGCCATTTATTGTTATAATTTTCTGGTCGGAAAAAATTTCTGATACGTCTCCAGTTAACCAAACTCGGCCTAAAAATTAAAAAATCTCCAATCCTTTTCTAGGGGCTGCCGCCCCCAGATATCTGCAACTCTGGCTCACTCGTTGTTATTAGCTTTCATCAACATCAAAGCCTATGCATTTCTACAAGAGTACATTATGCTGAATTTATTTGTGGAACATACTGTCAGATGTGACGTTCCCATCTTTTGTTTGAATTTTCCTTTCTGAAAATGTTTTTGATACGTCTCCGATTAACCAAATTCGGTCTAAAAGTTGGAAAAGTATCCATTTTTTCTGGGGGCAGCTGCCCAGACCTCTGCAGCCTGTGACTCAGTGATCTTGAGCTGTGAATGTGAATTTATTGAATTTAAATGTTAAAATTACTAAAAAGTGTATTTTAACCCGTCACAAAAACTCAGAAAGTCATTCCCCCTGAAACTTTTCTGGGTGGGCCACTGACTGTGAATTTATCTAGACTAACTACATTTTGCAGTGGACCCTTTCGCTTGGGGTGAAGGGACCGCGCAAGAAATTGTTAGTTTTCCCGGGTTCATTTTAACCACCTTGCCCATGTATGATACACTGGCAATTTCAAAAATTCGGAAGCTAACTGTACGTCAGTTTTATCAAACCCGCTGAAGTGTTCTTCAGAACTTGTACTTGTGCCAGGTAAATCGTATTTATCTAGGTCTTGTAAATACGAGTGTAGTGCCTGTTCTTGGCGACTAACTATCAAAGTGCCTTCGGAGTCAGTGCTGGTTACAGCCCGACTGCCCTTACTTATAGGTGTAGACTGATATGTAGGCGGCCCAACTTCCTGCCGCAAAGAAGTTACCGAGGTTTGCCAAGTTTTGGGCGGTACTGGCGGTTTAGGATCCGTTTTAACCGTTTTCCCAGCCAGAGGTAACCTCTTTCCAGGTAGATCAACTAAACAACTAGGATCTCAGCGTTAAACAGCTACCAAGCGTTTGTTGGTTGCTAACCGAGCTCAACTAAGTTGTCTAGAATCTCGGTGGGACCTCCAAATGTAAGATGGCAGTCCTCTAGCCTGGCGTATTCTATTGCTAATTACCAATGTACTGAAGTAATCACCCGTGCTGGGTGGTCCAAGGACTACCAATTCAGTCTACCACCAAGTTTATTAGTAGGTTTACGACAGCGAATCAACTGCGTTTCTGTAATTTTCACTGCCGTTTATATACCCAAAAATGGCCTTGGGAATGAAATGGAAATTAATTAAGAAAAGTAGAAAAATGAAGGAATTGTAAGAAGAAAGTAGAATAATGTTTTGGTTGAATAGTTTTAGAAAAGGATGTTATTGTTTGAGGAGGCCCTTGGGGTATATGAACGTAGTCATTAGTTTAATTTTGAAATTAATTTTAAAGTTTCTTTCTTGGGCGTGACAGCTTAAAAAATAGCGCTTATAGCACATGAGGGTGCTATTTGCGCTATTTAGGCGCTATTTTGTGCTATTGGCTAATTCATTGCAAATTTTTGTACTTTTTACTACGTATACGATGCTTCAATAAAAAAAATATTTTTAAAATTATTTCCAATTTTTTGTTTGTGCTCTAGTCGACGATATAAAAAAATAGCGCATATAGCAAAACGATAGCGCATCAAAGTGCTATAAGCGCTATTTTTTTCATAGGCTTAAAAAATGGCGCTTATAGCACATGATGGTGCTATTTGCGCTATTTAGGCGCTATTTTGTGCTATTGGCTAATTCATTGTTAATGTTTGTTCTTTTTACGAGGTATACTATGCTTCAATAAAAAATTTATTTTTATAATTTTTTCCTATTTTTTGTTTGTGCTCTAGTCGACGATATAAAAAAATAGCGCATATAGCAAAACGATAGCGCATCAAAGTGCTATAAGCGCTATTTTTTTCATAGACTTGAAAATAGATGGTGCTTTTTTTGCACTATTTAGGCGCTTGGGCGCTGCTTGGACTTTTATTATTACTGGATTATCATTACTGGATTATTATTATATGATAATTATTTACTGCCTTCAACTATTTCTCGTTCTTTTCCTGCTTAGCAAGTAAGTTATATATTTTTTGTTTATTTTGCTTTAATGATTTGCTTTTAGTATTAATATTTATATACTAGTATAGTAGTAGTAATAGTTTTTTAATATTAATATGCTGGAGAATACTTTATTTGCTTAACGTTACGAGTACTTGGTATTTCTAAAATTTATAATTTGGAATCAGTGAATATTTCTTGAGTAATAATAAGTCATGTTGGGTGATTGCCTAGGGCTTGGTGATTTCCGTAGGCTTCAAAAATAGCGTTCATAGCAGTTGAGGGTGATATTTGCGCTATACTGTGCTATTGGGTAGTTTATTGAAAATATTTGTACTTCTTCTTTACCTAGGCCTACGGTTAGCTATGGCCTGGGCTTAGGCTTAGGCTTAGGCTTAGGCTTAGGCTTAGGCTTAGGCTTAGTAGGCGCCTACTAAATCTTCTTACCCTTCTAGGGTTTCATTTTGAGTAACCAATAGGAGGGAAAAATGGAAAGTCATGTTGGGTGATTGCCTATAATTTTAACTAATAGGAGCGAGGGATGGAAAGCCTACAAACCCAACAACCGGGGGGGGTGGGGGGGTGGGCGCCTACTAAATCTTCTTACCCTTCTAGGGTTTCATTTTGAGTAACCAATAGGAGGGAAAAATGGAAAGTCATGTTGGGTGATTGCCTATAATTTTGACTAATAGGAGCGAGGGATGGAAAGCCTACAAACCCAAAAACCGGGGGGGAGGGGGGGGGGGTGGGCGCCTACTGAATCTTTTTACCCTTTTAATAATAATTTTAATATTCTTATTATTAATTGAGGGATCGTATTGTTGATAAAAAGTACAAAAATTTTCAGTATTTTAGCCTATAGCATAAAACAGCGCGTAAATAGCGCAAATAGCACCCTCACGTGCTATAAGCGCTATTTTTAAGCCTATGAAAAAAATAGCGCTTATAGCATTTTGATGCGCTATCGTTTTGCTATAAGCGCTATTTTTTTATATCATCGACCAGAAGACAAACTAAAATTTTAATATCATTTTAAATTTATTTTTTTATTAAGGGATCGTATACGTAGTAAAAACTACAAAAAATGTCAATAAATTAGCCAATAGCACAAAATAGCGAATAAATAGCGCAAATAGCACCATCATGTGCTATAAGCGCTATTTTTTAAGCCTATGAGGGGGGGAGGGGGGGTACCTGTCGTAGCGTATATAGCGCAAATAGCGGGGGGGGGGGTGGGGGGGGTGGCGTTTTTGAGCTGGAAAATGGGAGAGGGCAAAGAGAGAAACGAGGGGGGGGGGGGGGGGGGGGGGGGAATGGCGTTTTTGAGCTGGAAACTATGATAGCGCAAATAGCGCAAATAGCGCCTAGGGGTGGGGGGGGGGTAAAATAACGTGCCGGTGCAGGGTAACACGCGACAAATACCGTGGTGCGACTAAGCTAAGTTTTGTTTTCATGTTTTCTCGCATTTCCTGTTTGTTTTTGTTATAGTTACTGAAAGTCTTAATTGTTATATTAAAAATTTAACTGTAATCCAATAATCTGGCGTATTTCTCTGAATAAAAATTTTTGTTGTTGTTTTTTGGTTTTGTTATAGCGCAAATAGCGCCTAGGGGTGGGGGGGGGGGTAAAATCTCGTGCTCGTGCACGCTTACACGCGACATCTACCGTGTTGCGACTAAGCTAATTTTTGTTTTCATGTTTTCTCGTATTTCCTGTTTGTTTTTGTTATAGTTACTGAAAGTCTTAATTGTTATATTAAAAATTTAACTGTAATCCAATAATCTGGCGTATTTCTCTGAATAAAAATTTTTGTTGTTGTTTTGTTGTTTTGTTGTTGTTGTTGTTAGTGTTTTAAACACGAGCTAAACAGAGTGTGAGTGAACAGAGATCAGTCAGTTCTTGCTTTGATCTCAGCAATTTTATAATGTGCCGCGCTTTATATTCTTTGGAATATGATGAGAATAATTAAAAAAATAACACTGAAAACTTTCTACTAACAAGACATTCTAAAAATTTACTTAAAAATTTCTCAACAATGAAAATTTTCTACTCACAAGACATTCTAAAAATTTACTTAAAAATTTCTCAACAATGAAAATTTTCTACTCACAAGCAGGGTTGGCAGTCTCGGTCTCGGTCTCGTAAAAAACCCGAGACTAGGCTGGTCTCGGTCTCGGTCTCGGTCTCGGTAGGAAAACCGAGACCTGCCATAGGGTGGTCTCGGTATTTCAGATGAGACTTGAAGTTTTCAAAGTTTTCCAAAATCACGAAGATTATTTTTACAATTTAAGTTTCCAAACATGTTGCCAAGCATGAAATGGTCAAAACTGCCTGCTGCAGAAGAATGTCAGTTCACCGGCAAACTTTGGCGAACCCCAAGTTTATATAAACTTTGTATATCAAGCTTGATTTCTTACTTAAAGTTTGTGCTAGTAGAATGGGTTGTCTGACTTAGCGATGTTGCATTTGTAATGCTCACCTCTAAAGCATATGGTAAACAAGTAAAAATCCTGACCATCATTTACCAAATAGTGCTAAGTTCGTAGCTGATTTGTAATTAAAAACTTGCGGGCCTCCGCAACTTGGGCAACAAGCGCGCATTGGGCGGCAGTTTAATTGAATTTCTTGACCCCCCAACCTTTCAACGCATGTCAAAACATTAATTACCTGAAAAAACCTAGGCACAAATGCTTTTTAGGCTATAGAGTTGTTGGGGCATCAAACCTTTCCTCCACATATATAACTGTGTCAGCGGGAGAAACTTCTCTGGTCCGAACTTCTGATTAGTAGCACCACTGCACCAGCACGGACGATTTTACGCTGGCAGTTGGCACCTGAGTCAGGCTGCCAAAGTGAAAATATATGTATGCAATGCACTATAAAACGCCCTGTGGTATGCAAAGAAGTGTGCGAAACTTTTAAAAAATAACCAAAAGTTGACAGCACAGAATAGCGAGAAAATAATCCTATATATTCTCCGGCTGTCAATCACCTACTCTCATCCATCCGGTCGTTACAATGTTAAGTTTCTCGCAACTTCGCAAGTCATACACTCATACAACCTAACCTAATGGTCACTTTTTTGTAACTTAATTACTAATTTTCACGTTTCAGAGAATTTCATTTTTTTATAATTAAAACCTGAAAAAAAGTCCCCCCAAGAGCTGGTCTCGGTCTCGTAGGTCTCGTTTCGGTGGTCTCGGTTGCCTGGTCTCGGTCTCGGTCTCGGTCTCGGTTGCAAACCCGAGACTTGCCAACCATGCTCACAAGACGTTCTTGTTATACCTACAGGGTCTGAGAAATCTTACTACCTATGTGGTCAATCACGTAGCGGCTTTGCTATTTCTTTACCGCAAACTATACAGTGCTTACCGCCTAGATCTAGTACTGTATATACACCAGGTAACGGTAGACCTGTACCTACCTATATCGCGTCCTACACGACTGCATACCTCTATACGTTATCTTAGGCACAGAAAGTTATGTACGTACACTGGTTTTTTTGGAGCACGCGGCAAACTATTAGACGAATATAGAAACGAACCTGTAGACATAGAGGCGTGCAAAACTGCAGTACACACTAAGCGTTACAAGTCAAATCTACTCTTAGAGCTCTCTTCTGGTGTCTGGACAACAAGAAGTGAACTAAGTATCAACTACAAAAGGTGCTGTGATCAATAATGCAGTGAGATATCGAACTTCGTTATAGAAAATGGGTCAGTTGCCACACAGAATGACGGCTGGCTAATAAGCGACTTATCTAGCGTAGGCGGTTGCCAAGCAAACAAAGGGTCATGCATTTCAGATTCAGGAACACTAATTTGGAATAGCAGCGAAATTCGCAGCAGATGCCCTTCGAATTTCCAAAAAGCTATCAGGCAGAATACACTGGCCATCATTTTGTCATAAATGAAATTCAAGCTCCGTTTTCCCTAAAACTAGAACACCTAGCGCCTTATTTGCCACGCAACCACTTCTGACAGAGCAAGGCACAGCATTAATACTAGACGATAAAAATATTGCCAACATATATAACCGCTCAATAGAAGACAGAATCAGAGTGAAAAACCTTACAACTTCCAATAGTGTTAGAGTCGCTGACCCAGTTAATGCCAAATTAATTATTGCTAAAAGATTACATAATAATATTGAAATGAAAAACTTCAAGCAAGTTTGGATGGCCTTATGCCAGTTCGGCAACCGACAATTGCAACTCATTCATCAACTATTACGCTTACATGCTACGCTAGGAGCTAGAGTTTTGCTTAATCAAACCAAAATAACAGCTGTATTTGCAGGTGACGTTTTAATGGCCTGGCCTTGCAAGCTAGTAGCCGTAGACAAATTATTCTATGACTATAAGTTCAATAACAAATGTTTTGAATATTTGCCTGCATTATTCGGGACTAAATTATATTTAGTTCTCCCTAGCAGTGATGAATTAACCTTTTCAATTTTTCATCCTTAGAAAGTTCTTGTCTGCACCATATCGAGGAATTTTTAAAGGAGCAAACGAGTGGCAAACCACAGAGGGTGCAGTCCACTTAGTACAAATTCCCATAGAAATTGCTGGGAAAGACAATTGGCAGCCATTTTCATTTAATACCCCTTCAATTTTTCATAACGTCATAGCGGGGTTTCAGGTGTCTATGGGAAGTTTCCGTAGTTATATGGCTAGAACACATAAACTTAAAGCCCAGTTAGACCACTAGATTAACTACACAGCTGAAATGACAATCAATCCCACATCAGTTACGGCTAGTATAAAAGAATTTGGTGAAGGTGTTGGAGCTATAATTGACGGCACAGGTAGAGGTGTTGAACATTTATTACAAGGATTAAGTCAAGGTGGCGAAACACTAAATCAAGGTATTGGGAAGGGTACAGGCAGTTTATTAGAAGGTAGTCTACGAGGACCCGTACAAGCTTTTTTGTGTTTCTTATCTTACTTGCTTGCTACTATCGTTGCACTAATATTTTACCTTTTTATTATGCACAGACGAAAATTTATGTCTTACTGTAGCTCGTTCACACACACAAAATGCTCACCACCGAGCGGAAATACGCCAACTATTCTCGCAAAAAGTTTTTCAACATCAGATATGCGCAAAGTCAGAGACGACATAACTAGTTTAGATGCACGTCCACCAGACTACGACTATAGCCTTCATGTCCCGGTTTAGAGTGAACAACAAGAAATAAACACAAGTTGTGATGCCGTTACCCGCGGCCTAGCTATAGATATTTCTGTTTCTCTCAGTTAGATACAACTTAGTTAGAGGTCATTCAGTCATTAACGGGACAATCACGAATCGCATCACTTCCTCCGAGGTGTAATGTACGCACATACGTACTCATTCTGCAGCATCGCTGGATGTCTGATTTACCTAAAAAGCTGAGTTTGCCTTTTTAATATTTAAATTCTTTACTCCTGTAGTCAAAATATTAAGCCGAAAATAGCTAAAACTCAAGATAAGATGGAATGTGGTCTAGTGAGGTTCACGTGCTAAGTCACCTATAAAATACTACAACAATCGGAAAAACGGCCAGTTTAGACCCTGCCGCTTGCATACCCTAGCTTGCTTCTGGTTACGGTAGCCTGACTTGCAATAAAGCCTTAATCTCATTATACTGATGGATTTGCTTTCCCCATGTCAACGGTCGGAATGTCAATTGCGCTATGTCGAAAAAATTGAGCCCGTCGTACCAGCCGAGAATTTAATTGAGGCTACAGAGTAGCTTTAACTAAATTCAAATTGGTGCCTGATGAGTCCTGTGGTACGGACGAAACGGTGATCAGAATGCTAAAAATTTGGGGAGGTGTACTAAGGTTGTACTAAAACTTGGGTTATAACCAAAGTTAAACTATTGGTGTATGCATTGTTGTTTGTATCTTCAGACTTTCATTATGAATGAAGATTTGATTATGTTCCCCTCTTATACCCCCAATGCCGAGCCTGTGTACATTCCCACCCCCGGCCGAGACGGCATTGAAGATATGCTCGATGACGACCCTGCTTTTGCAACCCGCGTGGCGAACCCTATTGGCCGCCTCAGCCCCACAGAGAAATTCCTACCCCAATCCAATTTGGACCAAATGTGGCCCTTCAATAACAGATATTCCCGATTGAAAGCTGCGGTATACAAAATTTTCCTGGAAGAGTTCGTATCAGCATTCAAAAAGAAATACGGAAACCATACCGCATTGGAACAATTGTCCCAAATGTGCAAGATATTTGCGGAAAATGAATGCGAAGGATGCAAGACCGGCACACATGAATGTGTGGACAATTGCGATGAATATTATGTTGACACTGTAGATTTTTATGTTGCTTGCTGCGCACTAATTTTTCTATTTATGCACTATGTTCGTGATGTGGTGGTTTTTTCGCACTATTTTTCCTTGCGGTTTTTCAGTGGCTCAATCTCGAGTGTGTACCCCCTGACACGGGGGCAGTGGCGTTGACGTACCCCGGCAATCGCCCTCAGGAAGCACTGGTCAGGAAAATTTTGAGTGCTCCCTTTTCTAAACTTTTGATTACTTACATTCCCTTGACCTATTATACAGAGATTTGAAGCCTGAAAATTTGCTACTCGATAGTGAGGGCTATATTAAAGTAATTGTCTTCTGCTTTTCTGTTGTTGCTTGTGTCAAGAGTACTGTAATTGTTGTTGAAGCGTCAGCTGTCCTGCCAGCTAACCCGTCTCCTGCTCCAAACCCAATTCTAGCTACACGCTAAAGATCGGCTCCTGCACCCCTCCCAATTTGCTAGACTGCAGTACAGGGGATTTTACACGTTAAACATACCACCCAATTTTCAGCTCCAGCACCCCACCCAATCTGGTGTGAGATGCAGCCACTATACTACTCACGATACCAGAGTGGACGGTACCATACACGATACCAGTGGACAAGGGTTGGAAGCGGGCAACATTTTCGACCCACGACTCAACCCAAACCCTATGTAGAAGTCTACTCACATTTACCCGCGATTTCCAGATATCTTTCTTGATAGACTGTTTACTGAATTTACCTTAGCAACATTGGCATAAGTTACATAGTGTTCATCCGTACGTTGTTCCCATTTTTGCTTTAACGAAATGACAATAATACGCACATATTTCCAAAATAGAATTATTGCCGGCTCAGAAAAAATTCAGCGAACCCCACAACTTTGCGACAGCGGAAAGAAAAATGGTTGCGATATAAACTATTTAGTTATTTTAATAAAAAATGCCTAGTTTTTTTATAGCCGATGGCTACTCCAAAAATATGGGTTGTCTCAAAACAAACTACCTCGATTTAATAGACACTGGTTGTCCTGTAAATACGTCGGTAGTTAACGATAGTAATAGAATAGAAGTAGTGGGTGGGACGCTAATAATTTCACAAGTACTTCATTTTGAACCTTCACCAACAAATTTCAAACGCCATTTTTCGGCAAAGCTAAGTCTATGTCCTCGCAAGACACAATACTACCCATTAATCTGAAAAATCAGTTGACAATCTGGGAAAACAACTTCAAAACCCAACAGAAATCAAAACTGTAAATTTTTTGCAGAAATCACGCCCTGGTTTCGCAAATGTTTACTCGATCATAGCAGCAAGCACAAGGCCAGTATATAAAGAAAAATAAATTGGATATTAACAACAAACAAAAAACACATCCAATTTATGAGCTATTTACAAAAACACTGAATCATTGCAAAAATGAATATCGATCACCCAAAAAATAAAAATATCTTTCATGTATAAAAAAAGCTTTTTGGACGATAGTTAAACTAAACAGTAATACAATAGGGTGGCGGTTTAGTGTAAAAGTCGTCATGCTTTAGCGAACGATAAAAAATAGCAACCCCAAAACCTTCACAATTGCGCTACAGAGCAAAACAGTCCTTGCAAAACCACGATTTCAAACCAAAATGTACACACACGCACACACGTTTCCAATAAGGGTAGATTCATTCTTACAACCATATGCCCACTACTGAGCAGGCAAAATTGCTAAATAATCACTCCAACAATGGTGTATACGACACTGTATAATTATTCATAATTTTGCCGGCTGACCGGACATACGGTTGTAAGCAAAAGGGCGTACCCAGGGGGGAGGGGTGGGAGGATTTTCCCCCTCCGAAATTTTTTCCCAGTGAATGTTCAGTCAAGGGTATACCTTTGGTTTTTATAGCGCGGGAAAAAAAACTTCCCCGGCCGAAAAGGTAGGAAAATATTTTTGATACGTCTCCAGTTGACCAAATCCGGCCTAAAAATTGAAAAATTCTCCATTTTTTTCTAGGGGCTACCGCCCCCTGACACTTTGTGGCTTGGTGAACTTGCGTTTGTAATGCCAATTCAAGTATTACTAAACCGCGAATTTTAACCCATTACAAATAATCAAAAAGCCATTCCCCTCCGAAATTTGTGCCGGGTACGCCACTGGCTGCAAGGGCCTATTCCTTTACCGGATTAAAGGGTTAATTATAATCGGACTAAACGGTTTAAAAATTATGCTTAAAAGTTCCATTCCAAAACCTCCGGATTAAACGGACTTAACTTTTAGCGCGCTGCTTTTTAGTCAGACTAAACGGACTTAATTATGCACGCGAATGTTAAGAGTGCATGTTAAGTCCGTTTATTCTTTTTTTGTTTTTGTGACGGGGTCAGACTAAAATTAAGCCGCTGACTTATTCTCACTCTTTTAGTCTGTTTAGTCCGATTTGTCATTCCAAAACCTCGGACTAAAATAAGTCCAGTCCGTTTAATCCGGTAAAGGAATAAGCCCTAAGTATGACTATCATAAAAGATAGGATTTTTGAAGGTAAAAGTAGGTAAAACTCCTGGACGTAGCAGCTAACTGATCATAGTGCTAAAGTGTCTAAGCCTCAGCCACAAGGGTACGTGGGTATGTACCCAGCTACTACATAACCTGTTTGGTATTCGATTGGCAAAGTATTTATGTAGAAATTGAACGGATTCAAACAAGCTATTTTGCATATAAATTTGACAATATATATATAAGCTCACAAACCATCAAAACGCACCGTCACTAAAATCAAACAGCAATAGGGTCAACCGTAAAAAACAGAAAGCGGATAACTATGACGAAAATGTAGGTAAAATGGACTACAAAAAATTTTATAAGTAAAATTTTGACTGAAAACCCACTACCCAAATCGCTAAAAAGGTTATAAAAATAGTAATCTACAATTGGCAACCAAGAAATTTAATATTATAGTAAGTGGAGCGTTAGACGCACATACTGACTTTTGCATTACTAAAGTCTGGTTCATACTCGTCCTTAAGGACAAAGGGACAGGGACAAGGACAAACTTAGGGCAGCTCCAGTGAAGAGTTGACCAAAGCGTTTCGGCTATTTTTTTGTATACAGTCTGGAAGTGACCTCAGCCATCTGCATGCTAAAAGTTGGCTTAATTAGCCAGGTGGTTCTCTTGGAATTGCTTAAGGACAAAACCATAGGGACAAGGACAAGGACGAGTATATGAACCGGGATAACAAAGAAGCACGATTCATACATTTCAATTATCAGCTTTATCACAAAATCAACAAATTAGAAAAACATCTGATCATTGTTCAAGACACATGTAACGGGGTCAAAATTTTGGGGCGCCTCTCCGGTCAAATTTTGGGACCCTCCGCCCCCCCCCCCAGATCGACCAAAAATACCCTAACTTTTGCAAAATTTTCTAAACATTCGCCAAAAAGTGCCATTTTTTCTAAATTTTACCCAAATTTTGGGGCCCCTCCCCCCGGCAACCCCCCCCCTCATACATGTATGGTTCAAGAAACTTGTATCAACTTTCAAGCAAAAAGTTCACTTAATTTTGAAACATTAGCGTTAAAAGTTCCTAGACACTTTGTTCTCAATGTCTTTTGCTTTCACTGTAAAAAGTTAGTATGTATGAATTGAGCTAAAAATACAATACGTTAAGGCACTAGGTGCCTATTAATTACAAACATATGACAGTAAAACTGAAAACTACATCAATATTCGAACACCATCAAAAACCCAAAACAACATCACCGAATCAGACGTGTCATGTTTACCAAAATGACCGGATTTTAAAATTTAAAAGTAATTGTTACTACTTTCTTGATCAGAAGTAGATCTAGTTACTAGAATCACTTGCTACTAACTAGCATTAATTAGTTAATTTAAAGTATTTTGTATTATTGCATTATTCTTGTTTCAACACAGCCTAAAAAGCTACGGACATAAAAACATTAAATTCTAAAGCATTTGAGTAAACAGGCCAAAGTCCAATATCCGGCACTTTTCTAAGAAATCGGCGCCATTATTCAGGAACAGCGCCGTATATGGTATAATGGTCTTGCTAGAATGAAGCAGCTCTTGGAACTTGTTCATTCCCACAGGGCCATTATACCATATCCTGCACTGTTCGGAAAAAGGTGCCGGATCTTTAGTAAAGTGCCGGATATAGCACTTGGGTCAATATAATTTTTGCCTTGGATGTGCATCTAAATATGGCCGTCATTTTAGGTTGTCATCTTACCTGAGTGCAGAGGTCCTGACCAAGTCGTGGCAGTCAGTGGAGGGTTTACCAACATATACATACATGGTAATTAATAACAAAAGAGTGAGAGTAGGTAGGTAAGGCACACCTACATCACCGCTAGATATGTATATGGTTGTCATGATACCTGTAGGGGGGGTGGCGGTTAACGTTGTCGGGGCTGCAACTATAGCAACCTTAACTAAAAAAAACGGAAATTTTAAATTATCGTCATATTTTTTTTAAAAATGGGTCAAAACACACAGTTGATGTATCATTGGAATCTTAATCATATTCAGCTTAGCTTATGTTAGCATCTAAATTTTTTCTATGAAAAGTCTATTTTTCCTGCAAAAAAGAAAAATCGTCCGTTTTTTTTTTGATAATGATTTCCCTAAATAAAACGGATTTTTTCAAAAATATAACGGAGGTCATTAAACACCCAAAACCTGCATAAACTTCACTTTTTGAAACTCGAACATCAAGAAAAATCTTTTTTGCTCATCAACATCGTATAATAGAGCACTTCGAACAAGGAATTGTGAAAAAATAACAACTAATGCAGACAGCCTTAAACCTGAAACAGTCGATCACCAAAATAAGTGCGAGCAGCTAACTCTCGACTGCAATAACGGGTGGTCGACGCTATAGGGCCCCCTATTCTATGCAGAGGATCCTCTGATCGCGTTCAGCGGCTCAATTTATCTCCAAAAGCATTAAAATCCTCATTTCGAAAAATTGACCGCTGGGGACCCCCAATGGGAAATTCTTTAAGGGGGGTCGTGGGGGGTCCAAAAGATTTTCTAAACAAAAATGAATCTCGAATTCGCGTTCAGCGGCCTAATTTATCCCCAGAGACGTCAAAAAACCATTTTTAAAAAATTTACCAATGTAGACCTATCAGGACCCTCACTGTGGGGCGGGACTGACTGTGGATTCATTCCAAGGCTTTTTTTCTCAATAAAGTTAATAATATTCAAAACAGGACGATATAATTGTGATCTAAACACGGATCAAACATTCCGTTTTTTTTCGAGAAAATTTATCGAAAAAAAACGGATGCTGTATTTCGGAGTACACGTCACTCCGAGGGATAAGATTGTGACAGAAGATAGACAATAGTTTAGATTATCATTGTGGTCAGTTTGGGAGTGATTGGATGGATGTTGGAGAAAACATGATACTTTATCCAAAATTTCCGAGGTCGATATTCCGACTCTAAATTTGGGTGGTCTGAGAAATTTTAACAAAATTTTTTGAATTTAACTTTTGGAAGCTACTGCACCACTACAAATTAAAATTTAGTCTTTTTTCTACTTTCTCCACGATTTCGAGCTCTGTGTAAGTCATGGACTCTGAAAAAAACCCATCCGTTTTTTTTTTCGAAAAATCGGCCTTCCGTTTTTTTTAGTTAAGGTTGCTATATCATAAACTCAACCCACAGGCTTTTCCCAAAATTCAAGATTTTCAAAAGTTACTGGTTATCGCTTTGACTTTTAGTAAGAGCAGCTTGATATGTTTATTAAAGCGTGTTTTCACGTCAGTTAGGGCCGCGGCTTGTCAAACGCACATCAAACGGATGACTTTTCTGCAGTCTCTCATTCAAGGGGAAGGCTTTATATACAAATGCGCCGTTTAAGGTATTGTGGCAAATTAGGTGCAGTGTGAGACTGCGACGGCTGAGTTTGGCTTTTTTATTGGCCACCCAAAAACTTTGATTTTTATGTTCACGTTTAAACTTTATTTAAACTTTTTTTTGGCTAGTTGGAACTTTATCGTACAGTGATCCCCAACCCGTACGTATGTCTATTTGTGGTTCAAAGTTTTATTTACACAAGCCTTGAACAACTCAAAGGGCTGAATTAGTTAACAATCATAATTGATAAAGCCCTAATCTCTGTAGTCCGTTTAATCCATTCCAGTCCCAACTTCTGTCAAACTCTGAAGATCAAGCTTATTCACACCGTCTAAATCAGACCAGTTTCAGACCGAAACTCGTCTGAATCGGCCATTCACGGGCTGACTTCTGAATAAGCTTGCTCTTGAATGTCAACAAGAGTTCTCTATCCTCAAGAGCTGTCCTCTTCGCTTTCCCGGCTATCCACTGTACTGCCTTCACTGATGGTTTCTATATAGGCATTGGGCTCTTGCATTACGCCAATTCGGGGACGACACCGATTGGCCTTTGGCAATCCAGTGCGAGCAGTCCCAGATCTGGGATTTTCATCCGGAGGCAGTCCGGACAGTTTTTCCCAGGCCGGCACGGCCACGCTCCAGTCAAAATTGTAGCGCAGGTGAAAATTGGTGTCCTTCTTAATAGTCTCCTCTAGATCCGAGGAAATGTCGTCTAGGATGTCCTCTACGTACAAATACTCCACTTGAACCGGATCACGCGGTTGACACTGAGCATCGCCGTGAACTAGATCAATCAATACCTGCAAACAACAGACATTCATTCATTCGTTCACTCATTCATTCAACCATTCTGTAACCGAATTTGGAGTCTTTGTGGTAAAAGCAAGGCTGTATATAGCTTGCCAGCTACGACACTCCATTATCAGAATTTACAGTTGGTTTTTTACACGGCTAAAAAGCAGAGTGACGGCAGTCGGCACACACATGGGCATGGGGGGGGGGGTTTACATCCCCCCGTCCCCAGACAGGTGCTTCATACGCACTACCATAGCGAACTGTAACTAGAATGAGAAGCTACTTTTATCAATTGCAACCATCACCAATAATAACTCTACGAACATAATCCCAATATTATATATATTATATTATATACGTATGAATTATGCAATACCTGCAAACTCTGCTCATTAATCACCAAACAGGCGACCACGCGGAGCCAGGGCATGCTGCGAGCGATGAAGGGCGCGGTCTGGGGCGGAAAGCATCTGGACTCCAGACCCACCACTTTCAGTCGCTTCAGTTGCATGAGCACTTTGATGGCGTGCTGTGGCGTGATGTGCTCCAGGCCGGACAGATTGATGTACTCCAGCTGGGCACAGTGCTGCAGCTGACTGAGGCAGTCGTCGTTGACGTCCCGGGTCTCGGCCAGGTTCAGGATGCGCAAATGCTTGCACTCCGCTATGGCCTCGAACACTGAGATGTCCGCCTGCAATAATTAGCACAGCACAACAAATAAAAATATATATATACAGGTATATATGAGGGGGGACCCTCTCGCAAAATCGAGGGATCGTGGGGAAGAGGGTCTCGAAAATGTGGCCAAAATTTGGGGAGGGCCTTCAGAACTTCGCCGGAGAGCCCCCCCCCCCCCCCAATGACCCCGTTACATGGATATAACCACAAATATAAAATGTGACTTGTATTGATTAAGACACCAAAAACAGTAGTCTGGTCACGGTGGTCCTAGTAGGCCAGTCCTCTTCGATTCAAATCCACTACATATGTATTATACGCACAGATATACATGGGGAGGTCTGGGGGGGGGCAAGCCCCCCCCCCACAGATTTGAAATTTCGGGACAAGCCCTCCCCTCTGATTTGACCCATCGGGACAACTCCCCCTCCTTGGTGCTAAAAAAACGTCCCCAATAACTAAAAAAATGCCCCAAATCGCTGTAAAATGCGTCAAAAAGGAGCAAATATTCGAAAAAATCACTAAAATTATCCAAATTTGTCAAAATAGTCCTATTTTTAGGCAAAATAGGGAACTTTTTGCGTTTTTGTCAGTTCAAGCCCCCGAAACATTGGGACAAGCCCCCCTAAAATTTCAAAAAATCCGGGACAAGCCCCCCCTCCAGATTGAGACCCCGTGTACATGTATGATTATACGTATATCTATATGTATACAATATTCATGCACATCACTGCAGACTGCCTTGCCTTAATTCCTAGTATAGATTCACTACTATTAGCTGGCAATAATTTTTATCGCCATTGACTCTATATATACCACGAATAACCTCTCTCGTTGTTCCGTTCAGATTTAAAATATTATATTACGATAACTCGACACTGAACTACAGAAACGTCCTAGAAACCTGCTTTTAAACCAATACCACACATGAGTACTTAACTATGCTAAGTCTAATTTAAAAAAGTTACCAAGATTCCACCCACAATTCGTGTCTCGTAGTTTTAAGTCTACTTCAACTCATTTAAGGGGGTAATTGCGTTTTTAGGTGTTTTTTTGAAAGGCCATAGCTCAGCGTTTACAAATTCAAATCACAAGCGGTCTTTTGCATTAGGTAGAACAATATCATTCCTAAATGTATGCCATGTATTGAAATTTAACCTGTGATTTTGTTTCCAGTATAAGCGACTAAAGAAAGGTCCTTTCCAAAATGTTACAATTTTTTACAAAAAGTTTGCGCCACAGCTCTGAATCATACGATTACCTGTTGGGGCTAAAAGTTGGTAAGGTTTTTGACATGTTTAAAATCCCCAGGCATGTCCCCCACTTTTTTAATAACTAGTCAATTTACTGAGAAAATAGCTGAAAAGCAAACGCACCGAAAATTTAAGATATTTTCTTGTAATTAAAACCCTCTAAAAATGTCCACAGGTGAAATTTCGAAAAAGTGAGAGACATGCCTGGGGATTTTGACCTTTACAGTGCTGTCCCAAAAATTTATGCTCAGGCGTCACTTATAACTTGAGTACTGGTGGCGCAAAGTTTACATAGAAATCACAAAAACCTCGAAAACGCAACTACCACCTTAATCTATATATATATATATCTAATCCAGTTAATCCGTTATTAATTTATGCCCATCCCCGTCGCCCACAGTTCCCCTACGGCCCTGACTCACAGTTCTACTTCTGCTAATGTCCAAGTGAACCAGGAAAGGCATTTGTTGGACGCAGGAGAGCACTTGAGCGGGGGCGGTGACGGAGGACAGGTCCAGACTTCGGAGCTCGCCCAGATACTCCAGGCACTCGCCGATGCGCAGCTCGCAGCCGGTCAGGGAGAGCGCCCGCAGACTGCAAAGCTCCGCCAGCACCAGGTAGATCCATTCAAGCTTCAGAACGTCGTTTTTCGGTAATACTGAAGATTACATGAATTTTTGTTAGGGGAATGAAAAAAAAGGGGTTGATTTCAACTTACTTAATTAATATAAGAGTCACAACACATAATTAAATAAACTATATAGCTCCTGGAAATATTGCTGTGTACTGCGGTTGCATTGAAACCTGAACTGAGGCAAATTTTACACATTACGTTTATCTAATAAAGTGCGTAGTAAAAATGTACATATATAAAAATTCAAATAGAATTCTGGAATCAAGATTCCGAAATACAAAATAAAACCATTACACAATCGCAAACAGATTAGGCTGAAAAACTCTTCTTATATATAACCTCAAAAAACTCGTTTATCGAAACCTAAAATAAAAACTTAGCAAAAAATAGCTTACTAAGCGTGTGTAAAGCCTCTGGATTAACGCCTCTGAGACAGGCGCCCACCACTTCAGCGAATCGCGAGAACCTCAGCACGCGCAGTCGAGATGCACGATTGAACACTTTCTCCAGGACCATCTCTTGGTCTTGAAACGTTTTGTGAAAATAAATATGAGTCAGAGTTTGGCCAAATTTCACGCCGATCATGTGTAGCTGTTCATTCAATAGACCCACTTCCAGGTCAATACGCTCGACGGCAGTGCAATATTTGCCTAGCAAAACTAAGTGCTCGGAATGTACGGAGGTTTGGAAGGTAATGCGACGCACGTGGACGCCAATTCGGGGCAGCAAAACACGAAGTCTCAGAGTGACGGCGCTGCCAAAAAGTTTGCTACCCAGCACCAAATGTCTGAAATCCTTCCAGGCCCTAGGACTGCGCACGATAGATCGCCATCGCCTGCACACCAGCTGTACCGATAGGCGGTCTTTGGGCGGAAGTTTGTCAATAATGCACTCTAGAATCTCCTGTGTGATGACCGATAGACACAGTCGGTTATTCTGGTCCATGGGCTGGTCGCAGGCAGGCGGTTGAAGGCAGGATTTGTCTACTGCACTGGCAATGGGACATGACACCGGCGTGTCTACGTCAGCATCTGCCATAGATCACGCGCGTATATACTCTTCCACTCGGTGCTCCACCACAAATATATATGTAGGCCAGCTCGCGATGTATATAGAGAGAGAAAGCTAAAACTAAATCTTTGGCTGTTAAAAAAAGTCTTTCTTTAGCATGTTTTGATCCCTTATGGGGTGGGAAGCACGTAGCAGCCAAAAATACTTTTTCCTTCTGTTCTACAGTTTGACAGAGCTTACATATCAATTGGAATTGTTTTCTTTTTGCATAGACAATAGATTAATTACAGTTTCCAATAAAAAAATAGCCATCTTTAGTTATAAGTAGCAATTTTTATTAAGGTGGCACTCCTGAAATGTGGGTTTTGGCCATTATTTTAAAGATGCGCAAAAATAACCATGCATCGTAAGCATACATGTAGTTGGGGGGGGGATGGGGGGGGGGAAGACCCCCCCCCCCCCAAATTCGGCCCCCGGGGGGGGAGGGGGGGTCCCGCCAGGGGAAAATGAGGGGGGAGGGTCCCGGCAGGAGTCAAATTTTGGCCAAAATTTGAAAAAATCGACAGTTTTTTGTGAAATTTAAGCAATTTTTACCAAAATTTTCGCCAAAAATAGTCAAAATCGGTGTTTTTTGGCCAAAAAAGGTAAAAATTGCGTCTTTCTTGGGAGGGGGGGTGTCAAAAATGAGTGACTCAGGAGAGGGGGGGGTCCCACCAAGGGGGGAGGGGTACCCAAAATTTTGGTGCTGTTACATGTATGATCGTAAGAACAAAAGTTGTTCAGGTTTAAATCTCCTTCAAGGGGAGCAAGGCGGTTCCTACAAGAAGCATATATACTTGGCCGAATAGCTCAAGCATATATGCGGGTCTCCCCGTTAAATTGGGGGTCCTCAATTCTTTATAACCTATACTCGTTTTCTTGTGCTTCATGCACTTTAATCGTATTTCTAAGCTGTATTGTTGACTGTTAACATTTCAAAAGACTTTTTCATAAACCCATAATACATAAATAAACTGTTTAAGAGTTTTTTATTTTACGTGTAAATCACCACACTTATGTTTTATTTATTTGTATGTGATGAAATGTACTTTTAAATGTGTATGAATTTACAATTTGTATGTCTCACACTCTTTCACTCTACCGTCCTCATAGACTAAGATAAATCACAAAAATTTAAACTTTATGTCACTTCTGCTTTCACATGCCTAGAAAGTAAGTTCTAGATATTAGTGTCTTTTACATGTCCAACGTCTCTTCCGCGTTTACGTCTATGTGATAAAATGTATGTAAGTTCTGCATATCTGCATATGTACTATATAAAGTTTTCTTGTGTGCAAAAAAGAAAAACTGCTCCACTGCAAAGATTCTTAGCTAAACTTCACTTGCCTTCTATTAATTTGCTGTCCTAACTTCATTAATCATTTTCAACTGAAATTTTCATTAACCACAGAGGACCTTCAATGAGCCGATGGCCGCCACTAACAGTTTAAAGAATTACTCATACTAGACTAGTATAAATAATGTATATTATTGATAAAATAATTGACACATTCTGAGAGCTTATGCTTAGCTTTCGGTATAACCCAAAATGATGTCCGGCACGTCCCTAAGAACTAAACAAACGGTGAGTACTGAGACTACGACAAAAGAAGACGTGATTTTCGAGTAAGTTTTCAATACTTTATTATATAAAAGAATGCTACACAAACACAAAACGTTTGGGATTCCCCTGAGTTCAGTTGCTTGCGCCAAGGCCAAAAGGCTTGCGAGGAGAGCCCCAGTCACAAGATAGCCCAAGCTCACACTCATGCAACAATCAGCCAAGCCTAATCAGAAACATAAAAAGGGGGCTAACAATAGGAACGTAACCTGTCCTAGTATAACGGGACAACGGAATCTTGTGACTGGGGTAGGCGACACGGGACCGCCAGTAAAACCAGGCCTCCTGCTCCTCCCGTGTGAACCTCGGATTACTTGGTGGCCCCCCACAGCCACGCGAACATACACATATACACATAATATGTTAAAGAAGCAACGCCTGCTGGCAAGCCACGGGTAATCCTCTTGGCCTTCTCAGGCTGAGGACAGCTTGAGTCGTTTCCGAGCGACACCGCAGCTGTGAGGGCGGTAAAAAAAATCTCCTTCAATTTGATGTATATATATACATATCAGTATCACATGAAAAATTTGGGTTAAATGCAGTTGGGAGGGAAAAATAGTGGACCTATTTTTTTGAGTAGAGCACCTTGGGGGAAGCATTTTTGCTTCAAGAACCCCTATTTCATTTTTTGGATTTTCTGAGACATGACCCCCCGAAATCTGGGGCCGTATTCTCAAAATTGCCTGCAGGTACAGTTAGGCTAACTTTACCCACAGGTAAGGTGAAGGTAAGTTAATTCTGCAGGTAAGGGTAAAGTTAAAGTTTACCAGAGGGTAAAGGTAAATTCTTAGAATACGGGGTAAAGTTAAAGTTAAACTGTGGGTAAGGTTAAAGTTTAACTTTACCTATGGGTAAGGTAAAAATTTAACTTTACCTGTGGATTAGGTTAAAGTTTAACTTTACCTGTGGGTAAGGTTAAAGTTAAACTGTGGGTAAGGTTAAAGTTTAACTTTACCTGTGGGTAAGGTTAAAGTTAAACTGTGGGTAAGGTTAAAGTTTAACTTTACCTGTGGGTAAGGTTAAAGTTAAACTGTGGGTAAGGTTAAAGTTTAACTTTACCTGTGGGTAAGATTAAAGTTAAACTGTGGCTGTGGGTAAGGTTAAAGTTTAACTTTACCTGTGGGTAAGGTTAAAATTAAATTTACCTGTGGGTAAGGTTAAAAATTAAAATTAATTTCACCTGTGGGTAAGGTTAAAGTTAAACTGCGGGTAAGGTTAATGTTAAAGTTTATATTACTGTGAGTAAGGTTAAAGTTAAAGTTTAACTGTGGGTAAGGTTAAAGTTGAAGTTTAACTGTGGTAAGGTTAAAGTTAAAAGTTAACTGCGGGTAAGGCTACAGTTTGACTATGGGTAAGGATAAAAGTTTAACTGTGGGTAAGGTAAAAGTTTACTTCAAATGACTGAGGCTGAAGGAAAAGTTAAAATTTAGCTATAAGTGATGGTGAGCTTTATCAAGTTTTCAAAATGTGTACGTAATAGTAAAGTTTTTTACAAAAGTTGTTTGAAACTAGGCATTTGTGTGTTTTTCCAGTATTTGTCTCAGTTTTCTAGGAGTTCGTTCAGTTTATATATGTATAGTGTTTACTTTTCTTTGCAATCACTTGAATTTATGGTCCGCAAGAGCTGTAGTTCGTGTAACAGTGCAAAAAATTATATATTTGTTGTTTATATACGATGCGTATATCCAAAAGTGGGATATAAAGCCCTTAGATGAGGTGCTCATCTCCGTTACAAAGCCCTGGAACGTCAGGGGCGCCACATCTACAATGACTATATACATCCATGGAGGGGGGAGGGCAACCCATACCCATCTGAAATGGGGGGGCTCCGGACCAAATAAGGGGCGCCCCACCAGCCCCCCCTCCTTACTAAAAATATGCTAGGGGCCCAGATCGCTGAGGGGGGGGGGGGCGAACCCGCCGCCGAGGTGAGGACCCTGGCCCGCCGGGCCCCGCCTGGCTACGCCACTTTTTGTTCATTAGCCCACCCTATCGCTGGTGCACTGCATAGTCCTCCAAGCGAGATTTATTTATAAAGCATTTGGGGGGATAATATACAGTAGCGTAGCCAGGATCAAGTTGAGGGAGCGGCCAACGTGCCTGTTTGCCCGAAACTTTTCCGAAGTTTGTCTGCCGGGGCGGGGGAGGGGTGCTACATTTTTTATCCGAGGGGGGCAAATCGCTGAGGGGGGGCAAAACCGCTGAGAGGGGGAAAACCGCTGAGGGGGGCCCTCCTGGCCCCCCGGTCCCCCCCATGGCTACGCCGCTGATTAAATATACACGCATTGATTTGCTGTCCCGAAAGGCAGAAGGAAGGAAAAGTGAGTTACAGATTTGCCGCTTGCAGGGGCCTGAGGGTAACCAGTAACCACCTTCAGTAAAAAATTACACAAAATCTTGATTTTTAGGCCAAATTTGGTCAGTTTGGGACGTATATCGAGAATTTTTTCTATATATATACATTTTTAAAAAATTGGTAAAGCTCACCCTCATCCATTGTAGCTAAATTTAAACTTTTCCTTCAGCCTCAGTTGAAGTAAACATTAACCTACCCCACAGTTAAACTTGCAATTTTAACCGTAACCACAGTAAACTTCAACTTTAACCTTACCCGCAGTGTAACTTTAACTTTGTCAAACTCATACATGCAGTTGGGGGGGATGGGGGGGGCAGACCCCCCCCCCCCCCAAAATTCGGTCTCGGGGGAGGGAGGGTGGGTCCCGCCAGGGGGAAAAGAGGGGGGACGGTCCCGGCGGGAGCAAAATGTTGGCCAAAATTCGAAAAAATCGACATTTTTTGGTGAATTTTAAGCAATTTTTACCGAAATTTTTGCCAAAAATTGTGAAAATCGGTGTTTTTTGGGCAAAAAGGTTAAAAATCGCGTAATTTTTGGGAGGGGGGTCAAAAATGAGTTGACGCAGGGGAGGGGGGTGTCCCTCCAAGGGGGGGAAGAGGGGTACCCAAAATTTTAGTGCAGTTACATGTGTGGTCAAACTTCAACTTTAACCTTACCCGCAGTTTAACTTTTGTCTTTAACCTTACCCACAGTTAATCTTTAACTTTAACTTTACCCAAAGTTAAAATTTAACTTTAACCTTACCCACAGTTTAACTTTAAGCTTACCCACAGGTAAAGTTAAACTTTAACCTTACCCACAGGTAAAGTTAAACTTTAACCTTACCCACAGGTAAAGTTCAACTTTAACCTTACCCACAGGTAAAGTTAAACTTTAACCTTACCCACAGGTAAAGTTAAACTTTAACCTTACCCACAGGTAAAGTTAAAATTTAACCTTACCCACAGGTAAAGTTAAACTTTAACCTTACCCACAGGTAAAGTTAAACTTTAACCTTACCCATAGTTAAATTTTAACCTTACCCTTTGGTAAAATTTTGAGAATACCTTCACCTTACCTGTGGGTAAAGTTAGCCTAACTTTACCTGCAGGTAATTTTGAGAATACGGCCCCTGAACCCTCAGTGAGGGACGTTTTCGCAATTTTTTTCCCAAGCTCTTGTTTTTTCCGTTCTAATCGTGTCTAAATGGTGTCAGATTATTGCTTACAATTTTTTAGAATCAAAACAAAGGCTTTTTGACCGGGTTCCTGCCGAAAAATTGGCCAAATTCGCCAGAAATGTCCAATTTTTGACCAAATTCAAACTTGGCCTTAATTTAGGCTTGGGCTTAGGCTTAGGGCTTAGGCTTAGTATGGGGCTTAGGCTTAAGCTTAATATGGGGCTTAGGCTTAGGCTTAGGTTCAGGCTTAGGCTTAGGCTCAGGCTTAGGCAATAAAAAATCGAAATTTTCAGAAAAAATCGTGCCAGCTTAGCCTAGCACAGGAAAAAAAGTGAGTACAAAAAAAGTACAAAAAAAGTACAAAAGTGGGTTTGTACATTTTTTGTACTTTTTTTGTACTATTTTTGTACTTTTTATGTACTTTTTATGTACTTTTTTTGTACTTTTTTTGTACTTTTTGAAAATTCGTTTTTTTGAAGTTTCGCTGCTATAATACATTTTTTAGCCATTTTGGATCACCGTGGTGTACTTTTTTTCGCTCTGATACTTTTGTTGTTTGATAAGACTAACTTATTGTTTTTTGCAAATTTGGCTCTTTTTGTACTTTTTTTGTACTATTTTTGTACATTTTTTGTACTTTTTTTGTACTATTTTTGTACTATTTTTGTACTTTTTTTGTACTATTTTTAAAAATGCTTTTGTGCTTTGTCTAATACATTTTAATATGTTTCCGATACTTGTTGATGAATAGTGCTCCAATTTATAATGAGTTTTTGCCTTATTTTAATTAACAGTTTTTGTACTTTTTTTGTACAATTTTTGTACAATTTTTGTACTTTTTTTGTACTATTTTTGTACTTTTTTTGTACTATTTTTGTATCATTTTTCTAATTGTGTTTTCAGTTTTGAGTATGCGTGCGTGCGCGAGTATCTTATTATAAAAATGCCCTTTCACCAAGGGCAGCAGTGTGGGTAGGATAGGAAAGTTGGCTGATCTGTAGCGGAAAAGTTCTAGTAAGCTTGCTAAATGTACACAAGTTTTAATGCTTTTAAATTCTGAAAAAATGCATATTTGGGCAGAAGTCATTTCTGCCAAAGAGTCGATTTTTGAAGAAACATTGTGAGTCACACGTGTGTCGGAGAAACTGTTTTTAGTCCATGCTGCAGCCTAAGAGTTGTAGAACACGATGAAATTGAGATTATACTCACTGCTAATAGAACAATGAAAAAGTGATAGGTTTCTTCCCGCATTAGGGTTTTTTCCCGCATTGGTTTTTTTCCCGCAGGTTTCGAGGATTATTACTCAGAAACGTGAGTAGTTAGTGTTAGAATCCATTTTATTAGTGCAACAGTTAGACGAAAGATGGCCGTTATAACAGCCGCGAGCATTAATGGATCCAATTTATGTGGAGAATAGGCATACATGTACACGGGGTCTTCGTCTGGGGGGGGGCTTGTCCCAGAATTTTCGAAATTTTAGGGGGGCTTGTCCCGACTTTTTGGGGGCTTGAGCGGACAAAAACGCAAACATTTTGAATTTTTGCCAAAAAAATAGATATTTTTGGCAAAATTTGGCTATTTCTAGAAATTTTTTAGCTTTTTACCCATTTTTAAAGCATTTTACGGCGATCTTGGGCAATTTCTTAGTGCTCGGGCACCTTTCTTTTAGCACCAAGGAAGGGGGCTTGTCCCGGTTTCTCAAATCTGCGGGGGAGGTCTTGCCCCCCCCCAGACCCTCCCCATGTACATCTGTGAGCACAGGACGACCCAAAAAGTTGAAAATAGGGTTTACTTTTTTCCTTTTATATATATATATATATATATATATAATATATTATATATAATATATATATATATATATATATATATATATATATATATCATATAAATGGTGGCACAGTTGCACGGCATATATATATAATGGGCGGATGGCACTGAGCAGTGGGCAGGTAACACATTCTGGAAAGGTGTATATACTATATTGTGGTCAAGGTTCGGCGGGGGGGGGGGAATTATTTTTGCCCATAAATCGCTTCCTACCCCATCTTTTAATAAAAATATAGAACCCCCATCGTCAGCCAAGCCCCCAATCTGATCTCTAGCCCCCAAAATAGCTGTCGCCCCTTTTAATAAAAATCTAGATTGAAATTATTGGTGTTAAAACCCTTAGGGGTGGAATAAGTCGGAAAAACGGCATTTTTTCGACTAATGATCCGGAGTCCCCCTATATCCCCCAAACCTAGGGGGCGTCAAAATTAAACGCTCTTTCGAATAGGCTAGGTTAGAAGTTTGTAGGATGTAAGCTCTAGCTGGAAAACAAACTTTGTCCAAAAATTAAACTTTACATGAAATTTTTTGTGCAAAATTGGATTTAGGCAGAAATTCTTTGTGAAATAAAAACCTGCTGCCATCACTAAAAGGGTAACCTTTAAGCTACTAAATGCTGAAAAAATTTTGTAAATCGGTTTAGGATTTGAAAAGTTACAAAACTTTTTCTGAAGCTACCCAGGCCAGGCTGATTCTAGCGTTACAGCACTAGTTGGGTTCAGTTCAAATTTCGGGCTACAGCTGCGAATTTTTTTTAAATATGGAGCAGATGGGGGTATTTTAGTGCAGCTAAGTTATTTTTTATGCTTATTAGCAGGTTTTTCCCTTAAAATTAGGCCTTAGGCTTAGGCTTAGCTCAGGCTTAGGCTTAGGCTTAGGCTTAGGCTGAGGCTTAGTGCTCAGGCTCAGGCTTAGTATTTGGGTTAGAAAAGGCTTAGTCTTAGTTGCTTGCATCAAATGAAAGGATATTTGCTACTGTGGAATCATAAATAAAGCTGCGCTTTTGAACCGAAATTGGCTGTCAGCGCCAGCGTGATGCTGAGCAGCAGTGACGTTTTGAATTCGTATTTTATTGTATTCTTCATTATTAAAAATTGCTCCTTTTAACTAAAAATGCTATTTTGTGTCGGAAAATGTAGTTAATTTATTGTCTATGCAAAAAGAAACAATAACAATTGATATGTGAGCTCAGTTTAACGATGCATAGTTCGCCTATTATATAAGTTTAAAAAATTAACATTTTTTGGTATAAATGAGCAGAATATTTTGGAAACAAAGCTGAATTAAATATATTATTATAAGTTACGTTATGATTATCAAACTTCGGACTGATATTACGACTGTATCGGTGGAAATTTTCAAAAATTAGCCCCTGAATGTCGAAAAATGATGATTTTCGACAAAATTTGAATTTTTTCGAAAAGCAGTAATTAAATCTACGTTTTTTTGCTTGGAAAGTGCTAAAAATGAACTCAGCGCGTCCGAAAACCTATAAAAACGTGTTTTTACATTGAAAAAATATGCGTTTGAATTCCCCCCCCCGCCGAACCTGCACCCTATATTGTATATATTATATATTGCGCAGTATATAACTTGGTATTCAGTTAAGTTTATATATATATATATATATATATATATATATGTATGTACTATTCGGCGCATAGCTGTGAGGGACATAGACCACCGCCGAAATTTCACAAATATGGGTGGGGAATAGGTGTCAGCATTATGTCACATCGTAAAAACAAAATGACAAAATATGTACAAATAAAGCACAAAAATAGTACAAAAAAAGTACAAAAATAGTACAAAAAAAGTACAAAAATGACTGAAAATTTTAACATCTTTTTTACTTTTTGAAGGCCTATTTAAGTGATTTACTATCCATTTTTTAAGGAAAATTTAGCCTTGAAACAAAAAAATAAAAGTACAAAAAAAGTACAAAATTAGTACAAAAAAAGTACAAAAATAGTACAAAAGATTTGAATAGAAAGTACAAAAAAAGTACAAAAATTGTACAAAAAAGTACAAACTTGCACTAAACAGTACAAAAAAAGTACAAAAAATGTACAAAAAAAGTACAAAAAATGTACAAAAAAAGTACAAAAAAAGTACAAACTTGCCAGGCCAAATTACAAAAAAAGTACAAAAATAGTACAAAAAAGTACAAAATTTTTTGTCCTTTTTTTGTAACTTTTTGTACATTTTTTGTACTAATATTTTTTCCTGTGTAGAGAATCCTGCCAACTAAGCCTAGACGATGCCTTAAAACATCATAACGCACTCAAAACTATCCAAAAACAAAGATAATAGCCATTTTTGGTTTCGAACTTTGGCCTACGTTCACTTCCAAAAACACTGAAAATGCACTTTTCAAGGGGTCATAGCTCAAAATCCAAATTTGTGGATAGGGGTTCTATTACAAAAAATGCTTCCCTCAAGGTGCTCTACTCAAAAAACAAGTCCACTATCCCCCCCCCAACTGCACTTGATCCAAAAAATTTTTAAAAATTTTTGGACGTTCTTCAACAAAAACAGATTTTCACGGAAATAGCTTCACAAGCCAGTGCATTTACACGTATGTAATATTTTTGAAAGATTGAAAAACACTAGCAGCTGTGTTTTACTTGAACATACTTAAAAAAATTCGGTATTTTATTGAGTGTGGTGCAATTTTTTTAAAAAATAAAGCAGTATTTTCTGCATGATGCTGAAATAAAGTGCATGTGAGTACAAACGCAAGTTTTCGGCTTACGATTTTAAAAAATTGGCTCAACAAGGAAAGCTAAAATTTGGCAAACAAATGCGCCTTGCTGTTTTCGAGCGGTCGCAAAATGTTATTTGGAGTAAATCGATAGTATTTAAGAAATATAGTTAAATTTAAGTTTTTCGAAAATCGTGATTTTAGTGTTTTTCAATATATCAATCATATTTATCAAAAATGACATCTTGCGACCGCTCGATCACGTTATGACAAGCGAAATGAGCTATTGATTGTGCAACAGCTACCTAGCTATGAAGAGAAATCGCAAGCCGAAATTCCACTCACGTTTGGTCTACAGTGATTGCTAATTTGTATCATTCAACTTCATATTTTGTGTTTGGACATGCTTTTACTGTCTTGCTATTGTGTATGTAAAATTGGCCCCAGACTGCCGTTTTTTGAAAAGTCACATTTGAGGAACGCCACCTTAAATACGAATACCATAAATGCAAATTCAAAACGTCACTGATGCTCAGCATCATGCTTGCGCTGACAGCCAATTTCGGTTCCAAGGTTCAGCTTTATTTATGATTCCACAGAAGCAACTGCCCTTTTATTTGATGCAAACAAGAACTAAGACTAATCTTTTGCTAATCCACATACTAAGCCCAAGCCCTAAACCTCAGCCTAAGGCACTGAGCCTAAGCCTAAGCCTGAGGCCTAATTTTATGAGAAAACCTGCTAATAAGCATCAAAAATAAATTTTCTGCACTAAAACACCCCAGCCAGTTCCATATTTTAAAGAAACTCCCAGCTATGGCCCAAAATTTGCACTGAACCTTACGTGTGCTGTAACACTTCAATCAGCCTAGCCCAGGGGCCTGTTTCAATAAATTCACAGGCGCACAATTGTGACAAATTTGGCTGCAAAATCTGGTGATTCGTTATGAAATTATACATAAATTCATTACGAATCACCTGATTTCGCACTAACAAATCTCACAATTGTGGGCCTGTGAGTTTATTGAAACGGGGCCCAGGTAGCTTTAGAAAAAGTTATGTAAGCCTTAAGGTGGCGCTTCGAGAATCTGTTTTTTGGCGAATTATTTTTCCTGGAGCGAAATTGACCTATGGTTCTTGAAGAAAAGTTGTTCAGCAGATGTTCAGGAGTATAACTAAAAATGGAAAAATTTTGAAAAAAATCCAAAATCTGAACTTTGTGTTTTTGTGAACATTTTTTTAATACGACCAAACTAAAAAAACCGTGCGCAGAAAATCGAGATAAAACTAAATTACTTCCTTTTTTGAAAAAAAGACAAACATAGTTGAAGCAAGCGTCTGTAAAATTAAGCCATTCAGCCAGAAAAACAAAAACGTGCTACAAGCCAAACAACTTTTCAATTAAAAAACCAAGGTTTTTGCCAAAAACCAGCACGTTTTGAGTTGAGACATAAGATTTTGACACAATATACAAGAATAATCGAAAAAAACTGCCTAAATTTTCTTTTTTTAATAGATGGACTTTGAAGCGAGATACTTGTTGTTAAAGTTGCATGAAAAGTTAAAAATCGTTATAACTAAAAATTTAAAACGAAATTCACAAAACAAAAAATTTAGCATCCCAAACATTTCAAAACTTTTCAAACGAGCTATAAACTGTCCAATTGTCCAAGAGCTTGAATTGAGTTATGTGTGCCCTGTGAATACAGTTTTCGCAAGTCACGTGACAGACACAAAAAATGAATTGAGTCAAAGCCTTTTGCAAAATTGCTCAATTTGATACCGCGCACCTTGCTAAATTCCAATATAACCGTGAACGCAAGAATTTACAATTTTCGAAGTACGTGCAATTTCTGGTTTGGGTTTTACTATACATATATGTACTATGGCAAAAAAAAGGAGGAAATTTTATCTCAGCAAGATGGTTTTGAAAAAATTTTTTTTTAAAATTTTCTTTTTTTGTTTTTTTTGGTTGATTTTTTTTTGTCTGGATTTTATAAAATTTTTGCGCCACCTTAAAAAACTGAAAATTGTTCAACTGCGCAGAGCCTAAGGCTATAATTGTGCAAAATTTTGTAGAAAAATATCTTACCAGCATTTTATAATCAAATGCCGAAAAATTGGTTTTGCATTCACACAGCCTATATTTGAGTCTGCTGCTTCTGAAAATGGTTTCTTGTGCGTTTTTTTTTGAACAGAACGCAATAAAATTGTTTTAATTTTTCATTACGACTAATAAATTTTACGTATCGTCTGTTTGGAAAACCTCAAAAAGCGTTGATGCACTGGCTTACTTGCTGAATTTGTGTAAAAGTCGAATAAAATCAGTAAAATGTCCAGTTTTTTCCTAATTTTTCCTATGTAAATATGCTCGTCAAAACATCAGAAATAGCATTTTGGGCACCTTTCCTTCAAGAATGAGAGATCATTTGGCTGTTTTTAAAAAATACGGCCCAAATCCTTGATTCCCGGAGCGCCCCCTTAACCTATTTTCAGAATTTTTTCAGCTATAAGCAGCAGGCTTTTATTTGATTAAGTATTTTTGCCTATATACAATTTTGCGCAAAAAATTTATGTAAAGTTTAATTTTTGGACTCTTCGGGAGGGGGGGAATTGAAACACATATTTTTCAGCGTAAAACACATTTTTATAGGTTTTCGCATGCGTTGAGTTCATTTTTGGCAGTTTCCAAGCCAAAAAATGTTGATTTACAACTTCTCCAAAAAAATCAAATTTTGTCGAAAATCTTAATTTTTCGTCATATTGGGGCTGACTCTCGCAAAATAAGACCAGCTCGTTCATTATATCAGTCTAAATGTTTATAAGCATATAAATAATACATTTTATTTAGCTTTATTTGTTGCATATCTTGCTTATTCTGGCCAAAAAATGTAGATTTTTTCATTATAAAATAGGCGAAATAAACTTATTTAAAATAAACTTAAAATTTAAAAAATTTTATTTTTTTGCGCAACAGATGGCTATTAAACATATTTCCTCACAAAAAATATCACATTTAATGGATAAATTCGGCGTTAAAATAAATTCTAATGCCTCAAATCCTAGTTCAAGACTTCCCTAATGCTCTGGGGCCGTATTCTCAAAATTAACTGGAGGTAAAGTTAGGCTGACTTTTTACTGGATAGCTTGAATATAATGATATTTGAACCACACGTGGTGTAACATGTTGGCTGCCTGTCATGAAAATTTCTAGCAGAAATATTGTGTAAAGGCCTAGTTATACTCGATTTTGTATTGTTTACCAGTGTTACTAATGAATCGCGATTCATTGTTTATGAAACCGGGTCCTGCAGGTAATTTTGAGAATACGGCCCAGAGCCAAGCTCACGCTGGCGGGCAATTTTGGTTTTAAAGTTCAGCTTTCTTCATTATCCCACAGTAGCAAATGTCCTTTTACTTGATGCAGGGAACTAAAACTAATTTTTTGCTCACCGCCACACCACAACTGAGTCCAAGCGTGAGCACTAAGCCTCAGCCTAAGCACTAAGCACTAAGCCTCAGCCTAAGCACTAAGCCTAAGCCCGAGGCCCAACTTGAAAGAAAAACCTCTAAAACCCAGGTCGTACTCGTCCTTGTCCTTGTTCCTATCGTTTTGTCCCTAAGCGATACCAAGAAAACTGCCTGGCCAATTAAGGCATTTTTTCGCATGAATACAGTTGGGGTGGCTATGTATGTAGCTCAAACGCTTGTGTCAATTATTCATATCAGCTAGCCAAAATTTGTCCTTATCCCTGTCCCTGTGTCCTTAAGGACAAGTATGAACCGGGCTTTAAGAAGCATCAAAAATAACTTCACCGCACGAAAAAACCTCACCTAGTTTCATAATTTAAGTCATTTCGCAGATATAGCCAGAATTTTGTACTGAACCGTACTTGTGTTGTAACGCTTCAATCAGCCTGGTCCAGGTAGCTTCAAAAAAGTTTTGTAACCTTTCAAATCCCGAACCGATTTACACAATTTTTTCAACATTTTGTAGCTTAGAAGTTGTTCTTTCAATGGTAGCAGCAGGTTTTTATTTTATTCAGTATTTTTGACTAAATCCAATTTTGCGCAAAAATTTTCATGTTAAGTTTAATTTTTGGACAAGGTTTATTTTCCAGCTAAAGCTTACATCCTACAAAATTCTAACCTAATCTATTCGAAACAGCATTTAATTTTAACCCTCTCTGGGTTTTGGAGATATATGGGGACTCCGGATCATTAGACGAAAAAATGCCGTTTTTCCGACCATTCCACCCCTAACGGTTTTTACACCAATAATTTCGCTCTAGATTTTTATTAAAAGGGGCGACATCTATTTTGGGGGCTAGATATCAAGTTGGGGGCTTGGCTGACGATGGGGGTTCTATATTTTTATTAAAAGATGGGGTAGAAAGCGTTTCAGGGCCAAAAATAATTTCCCCCTTCCGCCGAAAATTGACCGGTTAGATGACCCATGTTCAAACTTCAAGTCCTCCCTTGTCCTTTTTCTAATTGCCCCGCTGCTGAATACCCACGAATGCTGAATCTGAAACTGTTGGAAGCACAAATTAGTGGTGCTGTCACCATTCAAAAATCGGAAGCTGACAGCCCCACTGGTCAACGTCTGTTTTCTCTGTAATAATTGCAGCTATCGACGTAATTTCAACGGCACAATTTAGCACAAATTGGACACTACCTAATTTGTAAGCTGAGGGCCTATTCCTTTACTGAATTAAAGGGTTAATTTTAATCGGACTAAACGGTTTAAAAATAAAGCTTACAAATGCCATTCCAAAACCTCCGAATTAAACGGACTTAACTATGCTGGCTAATGTTAAGCGTGCATATTAAGGGGGTACTCCGGGAATCAAGGTTTTGGGCCATAATTTTTTTAGCTAACAAATTCTGACCTGTGTCAAGAAGCAAAGTTACTCAGAATGATGTGGGCTTTCATTTGATACCAATATCAAGATATTAGGAAAATTGCTAAATTTTATAGTTTTTACTGGCAAACTGCCAAAAGTATGAACATTAAGCAAAAAATATTAAAAATTCATCAATGCACATCATTAGACACAAAATAGCAGTTGAAAAATGTTTGAAACGGCATGATTAATGCTTAGGTCCATTTTTGCCCGCAAACCGGGTCTTACCAAAAACTGTGTTCGATTTGGTACTTTTTTAACATTATCTAAAAAACTGTTTAACATTGCTTAGCTGCCTAAACTGTTTTTTACTAGGGTCTTGGGTCCCCAAGATTCTGCAAAGTTTCAGCGCAATCGGATAACGCTACGCAAAGTTGCTGGCTCAAAAAAAATATAATGAGCTGTGCTCACGGTAATTTTCGGCATTCGATATCTTTTTGCTGCTTCAACCGATTTGGCTCAAATTTGGCATGAGGATAGCCTATCATTGTGCGCAGTTGAAAGTTTTTTTATTTTTTTAAAATAATGTTGTAGATTATAATACCACTGCTTTTAGTGCTCAGAAATCGACCTCGAAAATACAAAAATTGCAATTTTAACAAATTCGCACAAAACAATCAATAACAAAAATAATGTTCTACTAAAGAAGCGCAAGGGCTCCATTTTGATATATAAATCATGATTTTAAGACAAACACGCTATTAGTTATCGCTTGCCGAAATTTAACTCACGCGCAGTGCTCTAGCAGTCACGTGACATTATCTCGTGATTTAAAATGTTTACACAGGGGTTATTTCATGCCATACAAATTACTTATATAGTAATATTTTAGTTTTATCAACTTTTTGATGACTTTTGAGGCAATTCCCGATTTCCGGAGCGCCACCTTAAGTCCGTTTAGTCCAGTGTTGGTTTTGGAATGACTAAATTTGAAGACTAGACTAAATTGAAGCCGCTGACTTATTTTAACTCGTTTAGTCAGTTTAACCAGATTTCCCACTCCTAAACTTCAGACTAAAATAAGTCCAGTCCGTTTAATCCGGTAAAGAAATAGGCTCTACGTTTTAGAATTTGTGCTTCTGATTGGTCTGTCAAATTCTGTGACCTCAGTGTTGCAGGGTTGGAATTTCAACTGAGCTAAGACCATATTTTAAGAAACTCTACAAAATTTAGAACGATAGGCGATATTACGTAATGCAAATCATGCAAAACGTACGAAGGTTGACCGGAAAGTGACGAACAAAAATATTTTCAAAAAGTGCTCCAAAACTGTCCGGGGGACTTTCCGTGATTCCATTTCAAGAAAAACAAATGAACAATAGACCTTAGGCTAAAGGCGTCAAAGACGTCATTATTCCAATAAAAAAACTATTAAATTATTAACAATTGCACTGATTATAGCAATTAGATGTGACCTGGCTTGCTAGAATTGTCGCGAACGGAACGTGTGGAACTAATATGATGGCGCGGAACCACACAGTATCAGATGACTTTCGTGCTGAAAATTTTAATACAGATGCCGACGTTCTGACGTTTACTTTTCGTGACCAGAGTAAAATAATCATGCGAAGTCATGTCTCATCGAACAATTTATCGGCTTTGTTTCAAGTAAGCTACAATTTTTTATTCATTGAGCTACGGATTGTTTGTTCAGCGTCGTATGTTCAACATGTGACTTTTAGCGAACTGAATTATTTACCTACGGTGCATTTGTGATGTGTAAGTGCAGTGGATGTAACATTTTTTAAGTGATTCTGACGCCACGGAAAAATGAACCCTTTGTAAACCTAGTTTAGTTTGTTTTAGGTTGACAAGTCATCACTTTATCTGCAAGAAGCCTGTGCTGAGGTCACTCGGGTACATTTTCCAGAAGGAGAATCGTTTCCAACCATTTCCACTACATTTGCGAGCTCATTCGTTGCGGATGGCGTTAAAACTCGCAGTGGCAGCGTTTCTGAAACCTCCATAGCAACACCGGCGTGATGGGTTTATTTTAGAGCATAGAAATATTTTTTTCAATTGCATCTTTTACATACATACAGTTTGTCTTTGAATGCTAATTAGTAACTACACAAAATAATGCTAATTAGTAATTACACAAAAAAATGGCTGTTAGTTTTTTAATTATTCTATTATATAATATACTATTGACTCTTTTATACTTTCTTTTAGCATTGGACCGTTGGAACCCATTCGTCAATTTTTTTTATATATTTTATAAATTTTTTTAAAAAATATATTAAATTGTTATTTTTAAATTAATAATTTTTATGTTATGTTATTTTAATATTTTTTTATTTTTTTAAAGAGAAATAAGTGTTTAAAAAAAAAATAAAAGTATAATATATTATAAAATAAATAATTTATAAATAATATATATATAATATTTTTTTTATTTTTTATTAAAGTATTGAATATTAAATTAAAAAAAAAAAAGGAATAAAAAGTAGTAAAAAAAGTATTGTGGTGGGTATATATAGAGTGATGGAGTTAGGGGGATGCGCTAATGAAATACGAACGCCGATCGAAAGCGAAAGCAAGTAAACTGGCGCTAAGAAAAAGCCGTGTCCACTTCTTGCACCATGGCAAAAAACAAGAGCTGGCAAATCAACATCATTGAAGGGAAACTTCATTCAAGAAAACTTACACCGGTGTCTACGTCTAATATGTTTATTCTGCAGCTGTCAGAGCACACGGCTAACCAACTTTTCTTTCTCCGAAAAACGCGAGAATTTTTCAACAACTAGGCTTACGAACTGCACCTGAAAAACGGTTGCATAATTTCTGATCAAGGAGCCACCCACAAGAGGTGCGAACATTGACTCACCGTAAAATTAACTAAATATTAACTAACTTTCAAAAACTTATATTAATTATTGTATTTGGCAATATTTAGAAAATTTGTTTTTTATTGATAGCTAAAAATAAAGGTTTTTTATTCATACGATAAGAAATTATATTATGAATAATGTTATTTATTAAGGTATATAATACCCTGTTATATAGTTACTGTTCAGTTTTTATGATGTTGATTTATTGCAGGAGAAAACTATTGAAAAATTTATCCGAAACGCCATATTTTTGTTTGCATTCCAGTCCAGCAAGTTCAAACGACCAAAGCTTCTAAGAAACGGCCTTTAGAAGAAGTACTTCAGAGCTAGAATAGCGTAAGGGTTAAATATTTGACCATTTCTTTGATATTTTTATTAATTACTATCATAAGATTTTAATTATCACTCCTATGGTCGATTTACACTTGAAATTTTGTTTCTCCGTTCAGCCAGCTGATTCACAAAAATAGACGCCACAAGTTGATCTCATTTATTACACAATAGTTTCGGTTACAGTTTTATTCACAGATTTTAATTCCCATTAATTATAGGCAGTGCAACGTGTGGACCAGCTGGTGAAAGATTCCGAGGCGATTAAGAAGATTCGTGACCAGTTTGAGTGCGTAATTTGTCACTCCACGCTGATCATGCCCAAAGTTTGCCCTTCCGATGAGTGCCGAAGAATGGCGTGTGCAGATTGCAATATCCAATTTTGGAATGCCAACGATAGAGGGCCAAATGCGTCGCATAGCACATGTGTTAACTGTCGCCAATTGCAGCTGCGGGAAGAATACAAAACTCCATTTCCTGGTGCCAATGAAATGGCAGCTGCTCCTCGTTTAGACTGAAGCAAAAGCACGTGACTAAATTGCTGAAAATTTCTGCCTGAAATATCAGGGTCAATAAATCTTACAATTTTCGGTACTGTGTTTTTATTTTTTGTGTTTGTTGTGTTTTTATGATTTTGGTTAAAAGTTAGGTTGTATGCAAGCCAAAGTTGAATTTTTTTTTACCCTCATTGTTCAAAAAATTTTTTCTTCTTTGACTCTGAATTTTAGCTTTTTTATGTTGTGTGTAAATGTGTTATTTTTTTCGCTTATGCAGCAGCAAGTAGACATCTATACGGGTTTTTATCATGGCAGTTGTTTTAT
Source organism: Trissonchulus sp. WLG1_4 (assembly GCA_030248245.1). Classification (NCBI taxonomy): domain Eukaryota; kingdom Metazoa; phylum Nematoda; class Enoplea; order Enoplida; family Ironidae; genus Trissonchulus; species Trissonchulus sp. WLG1_4. The sequence continues at coordinate 8,265 of JASANF010012065.1, read as the reverse complement.
TGCATTGAAGTATTGCAATGAATAGTCGCACAGTCTCTATGTCAAATCATGTCATTTTTATTCAATTAAACAAGAATAGTAAATTTTAATTTAATATTGTCTTACATATGTACTTACATACAGCCGCAAACGTGGCTTATACCCGTTCAGCCAAAAAATTGAGAAAACAGTTAGCTGAGTTCAACTAAAAATGGGGCTGGCCTGTCTTATTTTTCAAATTTTTTCAATTTTTTATGTGCCGAAGAGGGGGGTGCGTCTACATTTCTTCAAAAGGGGATTGAAAATATTGGATGCGCTATATACTGACTGATTAAACCGTTAAGTAAACTTCATGTGTTATTGACTGTAAGTATATACCGAGCCTCACATAGTTACATTAGCAAGGTCCTTAGTAACGGCTAAATAAGACGCTACAAAAGTTTTTAGAGGCTCACAGTTTTTGTTCGCAAGAGCAGCGTACACATTTTTTGGTTCAAATTTTGCTAGAAAATGTTTTAGTTGTTTCAGTTTAATTGGAAAGTTTTTCAACGGATTCGTCCCGTAGTGTGAAGTTTCCGTCAGTTTTCCACCATTTTGGCAGTACATAGCGGCAGCTTCGGCGGGGGGTGGGAACAGAGTTACGTCAATTTTTGATGTCTGTTTACAGGCCACCATTAAATTGCAAAAACACCCTTTTCCTGAAATTAGAGCGGTAAGTTTTTAGACACAAGCAGTTTTTATACACAAGCAGTTTTTATACACAGTTTTTACGTTACTTGCTATAACTTGTGGCTCAATTTTAAAAAAAGCATACGAACAGTTAGATGAAATGCTTAATTTACTACCTGACACATAGTGGTTGTTTCTTGCAAGCATGTGATGGTACAGTACAATTGCAACAACAGTCTGCGCTGCCTGACTGCAGCAAAATAGATGGCAAGAATCAGCCATGTTTAGTTTATTTTTTTCCACCATTTGTAGTAGTGCTTGTTTTACGGCACTCGACTATTAACTTCAGGCCAGACCCTTTCAATTCGATTATTCGATAAAAATAAAAAAAAGCAACGTAAGTAAACGTTTGGATATGTTTTAAAGTTTACCAGTAGTTTTATTAAAAAATCCCCCCCTTCGTGAGCATTTTATAGGCTCTGTACCTCACACCCCCTCTCTTTGTAGGCAGAATTTACGTATTAAAAATCCGTACAGAATCGGTACGCAAAAGCTACTGCTGGAGATTATAATCATATTTGTAACAGGCACACATACGTGGGTAGATTTTATCTGCAAAAATGGAGGCTTCGTTGAGTTTGTCCTCAATTCCGAGAATGCTCGCTCGACTGCCAGAACCAGCAAGAGCTCCTTTCCATGGTCAACTACAATTTGGTCCCATAACCTATATTGTTGCACTGTAGGTAAAAACAACTTGGCGTAAATAGTTTCATTATTTTTTCGGCTTCACACTGTACGCAGTAACAAAGCCCGAAAAACCGTCAATAGAAGCGACAATTGTTACACCAAGCCGGACAATTTTCTCATTCTCGTCCATGTGTAATTTCTGTTTGAAATAATCGGCATGACCAGACTGAGGATTAGTGTTTTCACAACTGCCAGGTACCGTCCCCGATGTTTTTCTGGGTTAATTTTTTTCAGGGCAGCAGTAATTCGTTTTTCACTAATTCGAGGCCCATTTTTGACCTCAATATATTTTTTCACAAAGCGTCTTCCAGCTTGATGTCCCAAATCAGAGACTGCTTCTCGGACATTGTATGTTTCCACTTGTGCATCAGTCAATTTTCTAATTAGGCCTTTTCTATATAAATACTTTTCCACTGAGCTGACTGAAAAACCACGTTTTTGAGGGTATAATTCCATCAGTTTCAGCGAAAATTGTTTTGTAGTAAGTCCTTTATTAAAAATCCTTTCAACCATCTCCTCAGGAATCGAATTTATCCCAGTTCACCGAATACATTGAAAGAAGGACAAATTTTTGACTATCGTGGGCTCTCATTAGACCTCGAATTTGAAAATGTTAAAATATTTCAAGCTTAGGGTCATTCAAAACACAACCTAAGCCTAAGCACAAATCTGAACTTGTGCCTATATTTGAGTGTTTTTCAAAATGCACACATGTGGAGCTTTCTGGAAAGAAAGCAAAATAGTGCGGTGTAGTTTTATATATATATATATCCGGCAGTGAAGTAGCTGTTTTAACCAGTTACCCTGTTTTGTTTGAACATGTATATACTTTTATTCCCATTTATAACCTGATAACACAATACAGCTTTTTTTATTTGCAGAAACAGTTGGCTAATGGCTTCTCTTGACTAAAAGTTTTCGAGAGCGAGAGGCTTCTTGTGCTTTACTGGCAGCAAAGTATTTTGGTGCTGTGCTATTTTAAGGTGGTAGTAACGTTTTCGACAGTTTTGCAGGAGTAACACTTGACAACTTACGATTAATTTTCAATCAATAATTTATAGTACGCATATCAATTTAGGAATGTATAATTTATTATGAGATAAATGCTTGGTGAAATAGCTTTGTGAATAAATGCTTGGTGAAATTTTAATTTTCACAGAAACTATTTTTCAGTCAGTTACGACAATTTTTCGTAAATTTTATGTTTAGCTAAGCCAAAGTAATAGCTAGTCAAAACGGCCGTTTATTGAAAAAAGAAAAAATGGCACACGGGCATGTCAAAAACCTTCAATTTAGATGTCAAAACTTATCCTTCCGCTTTTTACTTCTTGAGATTACGTCACATTTATCTAACATTTCTTTTGCAACTAAAGTACACTACACAAAAGTCCGCAAAACTTGACGACTACTGAAAGGATTTTATTTAAAATTGGGGATAAACTGGCACGCATATGTGTCTACTTTATACTAAAATTTCATTTTTACTATTTACTTTACTTTATTTCATTTTACTATTTAAATTTTGCGTTACATCAATTTCATTCACATAAATCTGTAAAAATGTACTTCCGTGGACTAAATCTCAAGTCTCGATGTTGCAGTCTTTTCGTGCGTTATTTTACATGTTTTTTAGGCAATTTTTGATGTGTCAATTTTTTAATTTAGCTTATTTTGTGAAAAAATTAGATTCAAATGTTCGTATATTTTGCAAAATTCGAAAAAATTCAAAATTAAAGGTCCGTAACTTCTTTTCTGCATCATATAAATGCATCAAACTTAGCATTAAAATTTACCCTGTCATTGGCTATGTTGGTGTAAAAAATGAAATTAGTTGGAGTTACACTGTCAATTTTACGAGAAAAACAAGAAAAATGCAAAAATTCACGAAATTTGACTACTTTGACAGTGTCTGCTGACTAGCTTGTTACAGATTTAAGCTAGATAATGTGTATAAGTATAGTTTCAGTCAAGTTCTTTAACGTGAAAAAGACTATTAAATTAAAAAAGTTATTAATTTCATTGAGTCAATCAAAAGTTATAGCACGTTATAAAAACTGTCGAAAACGTAACTACCACCTTAAGTGCGAGGAAAAGACGAAGCTACACAGGAAAAGGGGTAAAATAAAGCAGTTAATTTACGTTCATTTTTTACTTTTGTCTTCCCCCACTTTTTATTTTCGCTACTTTTGTGAGCCCCGCCAGTTTCTCTACCTTTCCCGCATTGTGCTTTCCCTAAAAGTGACCGTGAGTACGGAAAATATTCTCGACTAGCAAAAAAGGGGGGGTGCCTTTTGTTTGAGACAAAATTTACCATTTCCCTATAAAATTGAAAAAAAAACAGTTGTGGGGTGTGCGTGTGGCTGCAGTTAGTCACAGCTCAATAAAAAAACTGTCACAACAATTGTGCTATTATATGAATTTTGACGCAAAAACATTTTTTGGTGCTACAGCTTTTACATTTTGAGCCTAAAATATCCATGGTCTATGGCCTAGTCTTCTGTTGTTTACCTTATAGATTGAATTACGGAAATTCCTTCGGACACAAAACACATTTTCGTGGTAAAAAGTTGAAATTTGTTCGTCACTTTCCGGCCACCGTTCTTTTTTTTTACTTTTCACGAAGGATGAAGCTCGTCGTACGCCGACGAACAAGGAACTTTTTTACGCGCAGTACTGTACGTAAAATTATTAGTAAAGTAAAAACAACCTTTGTGAAATCCACCCCTAGGTTAGTGTTTTTTGAAAATCGGCACTGCGTAAAAACTGCGTATTTTTATTTTGACTGCGTATTTTGCAAGCGATTGCGTATTTTCCTAAAACAAGTATATATACAAATGGTTAAAAACACAGCCAACGCCTTTAGACGCCGTGTCGAGCAATATTCTCTACATTGATCATTACATTCTGCTGGAGTTAACGTCAAAAATCGAGTTGTGGTCACAAATTGACATTTTTTCATGTCCAGTTAAGGTGGCGCTCCTGAATGTGACTTTTCAAAAAACGGCAGTCTGCGGTCGATTTTAGATGCACAATGGCAAGCTGGTGTAAAAGTACTTATGCCTAATCACAAAAAATGAAGTTGATTGATACAAATTGGGGCCCGTATTCACATACTAACACTAACACTTAAGGGGGCGCTCCGGGAATCGGGGGTTACATCGAAAATTGGCAAAAAAATTGGCAAATGTCAAACTTTACTATACATATATGTAGTATGGCACAAAGGAACACTGGAGGCAAAATTTCAAATCACGCGATCATGTCACGTGACTCTCAGAGCACCAAACGTGAGTGAATTTTCGGCAAACGATAACTCTGCTTATACTTTGAGGATAGTCACACTTTATATACCAAAATGTAGCTTATGTGCTTCTCTAGTTGAACATTATTTTGGTTTTTAACATTTATGTCAGGTTTGGATAAAAAATGTCATTATGTGTTTTCGAAGTCGAACTCTGAGCAATAAAATTCATATAAAAAAATTTCTAAGCTTTATTTTAAAAAACTAAAAAATTGTTCAACTGCGCAGAGCCTAAGGCTATAATTGTGGAAAATTTCGTAGAAAAATATCTTACCAGCATTTTATAATCGAATGCCGAAAAATTGGTTTTGTATTCACACAGCCTATATTTGAGTCTGCTGCTTCTGGAGATGGTTTCTTGTGCGAATTTTTTGCACAAAACGCAATAAAATTGTTTTAATTTTTCATTACGACTAATAAAGTTTACGTATCGTCTGTTTGCAAAACCTCAAAAAGCGTTGATGCACTGGCTTACTTGCTGAATTTGTCTAAAAGTCGAATAAAATCAGTAAATTATCCAATTTTTTTCAATTTTTTTGCTATGGAGATATGCATGTCAAAACATCAGAAATGGTATTTTAGACAACTTTCCTTCAAGAATATTAGGTCATTTTGGCTGTTTTCAAAAAATACGGCCCAAATCCTTGATTCCCGGAGCGCCCCCTTAAAGTTAGTGTAAACCCTAACTTTAAGTGTTTCGTAGCACTAAAATTAGTGCTACGAAGCACTTAAAGTTAGTGTTTACACTAACTTTAAGTGTTAGTGTTAGTATGTGAATACGGGCCTGGGATTCACTGTTGAGAAAACATAAGCAAAAAATTTGCGTTTGTATTCATACGCACTATATTTCTGTCTCATGCAGTAATACTGCATTAGTTCACAAAAAAATTATACCACGCTCAATAAAACATCAAAAATTTTTAAGTATGTTTCAGTAAAATACAACTGCTAGTGTTTTTCAGTCTTTCAAATTCATTACATACAAATGTACATGTAAATGCACTGGCTTGTGACGGTATTTCCGTAAAAATTTTTCTTGCTGAAATTATTTTACTTTCCTTACAGCAAGGCTCCACACGTGTGAATGTGCGTGTGTGTTTTCAAAATCACTCAAATATCGGCTCAAGTTTGGATTTAGGTTTAGGCTTAGGCTTAATCTTAGTCCCGGAGTTAATAACCAGCTTAAGGCCAGTTTACACGACCAAACTTGCACCAAACTTACGCCAAACCAAACTTGCTCCAAACTGAAGGTTTGGTCCAAATTTCCACCAAACTTTGCATTCACACGACCAAACAATCACCAAACCAAACTGCCCCAAACTCAGAGCAAATTTGCACCAAACAGCCAATCAGAAGCCACCACAGCAACGAGCGCGCATTTAAACTTTTAGTTCAAATTCGAGTTTTGTAAAAGCAAAACAATTTTTCTGTTTTTATGTTATAACTTTGAGAATGATAGTTTATTCGGTTTTATAACCACAACACATCATTCATACATACTAACACAAGGGTCTGTTTTGTAAGCTCTTGTACCTACAATTCTATTGTCCTTGTACCAAGTTAAACGAATTTTTGCCCAAATTCAGGTAGAGTATAAATGTGATCTGTAGAAATACCTCGTGACTTGACTTAAACGCCTTCTACAACAGAATCCTGTTCACGGCGGCCCCGGCCCGGTTCCAAGAGTGCCCACAATCTGACAAGGTCAGAAAATGGACACCCCTGAGAGGGATAGGGGTTACTAGGAAGATGACGGACGCGTGTTGCCGGCACGTGCCCCAAGTGTTCTCCACATTGGCCCGGGCCACCATAAATGACATCCACCGGCGCGGTTGGGCTCGGTGCCAATCCGGCGACATATCTGTCTGGCTGCCGACCGAGTTCGACCAGAAAAGGGCCGTCACCATAGGATTCACAGGTCGCCCGGCCGACCTTGATATACCTTGATTCGTATACCCCCCCACAGCTAAGGCTCAGGCCTTCATTCGTGTAGAGGATATATATCCCTTATAACTGTAGCGTTTTTCAGTAATGGTCTCAGCAAGTCCGCGGACGCGATAGAACCCGGCACCGGTTTAGCAAAACCACTTTTGCGAAATACACCTAATGTTCTCTGCTTTTTTTCGTATATTTCTGTTTTCTATCATATTTCATATTTATATACCTTTGGTTCAGAATTACAATTTAGAACTCATGCACCAACGCTGAACAGTTTCTGTAAAACTCATTAAGTAGATATCGACTGCATGGTGCTTTTATAAACTTACTATCAGACTATTATTATCCATAAAATTCACTCATCAATTTGAACATACCTGTAAACTGAGGAAAAATGGTTTTTTGTAGTAATTTGGATATTTGACTTGGCACAAAAATTCGTGTTCTTTGTAGATATTAATCAGTGCAATCGCATTATTAATGCCCCACAGATTCTTCTCAGCAGCCATTGTGTTACAAAATACTCAGCAGTAAAAGTCAATATCGTAGGCAGACTACGCTTGTGCATATAAACAATGCTGGGAAAATGTAGTTGTGCAGTTGATTACTTAAATTTGATTGGCTGTTTGGTCAAACCACCAAACCAAGTTTGGTGGTCCACCAAACTAGAGTCAGCAGTTTGGTCTGAGTTTGGAGTGAGTTTGGAGCATGTTTGGTGTGTATTCACACGACCAAACTCACACCAAACGTACACCAAACTCGAGTTTGCAGCAGGTTTGGTTTGGCGTGAGTTTGGTGCAAGTTTGGTCGTGTAAACTGGCCTTTAGTTTGCGCTTAGCAGTAGCACAGGAAAACCGGTGATCCGAATTTTCTCTGAATGGCCGCCTTACACTTTGGCGTTTTCGGACAGTTTAATTGAAAATTCGGATGTCTAAATTTTTCCGAAAATTCTGTGAAACTATTCTCAAAAATTGGAATTTATTTAAGACAAAATTTAGACAAAATTCGGACATTTTTAATGTGTCTTAATTTTTCCCAAAAAGCCTATAAAATTTATTAGACAGAAATGGGGTAAATTTAAGATAATTTTCAGACATCTTAATTTTCTTTCAAATCGTCTTAAATTTATCTTGATTACAAGGAATTAGTTTTGGAGTATGTTACACTTTTACGAAGGATAAAAGCAAGCATGCATGCAGGGGCGTAGCCAGGATTTTGAGAAGGTGGGGTTGCGTTGCACCTGTCTACTTTTTTCGCTCACATTTTTACACTCACTATTCGGGGTCTTAGGGGTGTCAGCCGCCAGAATTCATTTTTTTGCATAACAAAATGCAGTGTTGGTCATTTAAATTAAATTATTATAAAAATGCCCTTCACAGAAGGGCAGCAATGTTAGTAGAATAGGAAAGCGGAAAATGCTAATATGCTTGTTAAACACCCGGGACAAGTTTTGCCGCCGAATAGGAAAACGCAGCTTGCTAAATGAAGCGGACAAGAGTTGTGTCAGAATAGGAAAACGCAGCTTTTTAAATGAAACGGACAAGACTTGCGTCAGAATAGCAATCGCCCTGCGACACGTCAGTGCTTTCTGCACCCTATTCGCGCGAATAACTAGGAAAAGCATTCTTGAC